>KZ651069.1:1213905-1237112 GCA_001010745.2 Gerris buenoi
TACTTATTATTGAAATAAATATATAAATAATAAATTATTATTGTAATGGAATAGTAAGATACATTTTTAATAAGAAATAAACAGGTTTTAGATATTATTAACAGTTTTTTTTCTTCATAATCCTTGAAATAATTTCTACCGTTTATATTACTTCGTGTTTAGTGGTACTATCTCACTTCTATTTGTACAAAAAATATTTTTCATTTGAGAATGAAAATAAAAATAAAAATGTAGATTACAAGTTCGTTGTTTACATTTTAATAAATTACTTTCGGAGTCAATTTGTTTATTGTTTATTATGTTTTATTGGGTGCTTATCGAGTTCCCTTTTAAGTCAGCCTTGGCGATATGAGGTCGTAAACTTGGAAGCAAAATAAAGCAGATAAATAACGCATATCGAACCAGTTAAACCGGGTCTTAACCAGTTTATTTTGTCTCCCAATTGATAGATTGTGGAATAAGATAGGTTAAAAATTAACTTACAGAATGATAATCGTACGCTGTACGAATTTGATGGGGAGTTATTTTGAGCTGTTCAATAATGCATTATTAATATACATCTCTTTGCATTATTAATTAATAACTCATTTTGAGGTTTTAATTAATTCAATTATAATTAACATTAATATTGATCAATCTGATTTTCATATGAATAATTTATTATTTGAACTTAAAATATTTTTATTTTATTTATTTTTGGTTGTTTTAAAACGAATTATTAACCTTCGTTCTAATTTGTTGATTGTTATTTCTAGGACATAATATATTTACATAATTTCATCAAATAATTTATAATTACATTTGGTGTCCTCACTTGCGTTCATAAGAATTCTTTTCTTAGCGTCGTCTTTGATGTTTTTGGATCCTGATTGTTTCTTACAACATAAATCAAAACCAATATTATTGCATTTTGGTTACTTCTATATACTACGTTACTATGCGCTATTTTTTAACTACTAAGGTATTCTAGACTTAAATAATATATTTTCTAATTCTCTTTTACTCTGTCTGCATTCAAGACCGGACCTTTATAATATATATATATATATATATATAAAACTAATAATGTTTTCTTACTAAAGAGCCACTCATGGCTCCCCAGTGGAAAATATTTGGTCGCCTGTCGTATATTCTCTGTTTTTTTGGTGTGAAAGCCACCTAAGGCTCCTGCTCCATACTTTTACCGTGTTTTTTTTGTGTCCTCCTATAATAATAGATCATAGTTTTCAATACGTGTAAATTTCTGTCAGTTCCTTCTCTGTTAGGTCTTTATATGCTTTTCTTCGTTGAAAAGTCTCTAGGACGTACAGTGTAATAAATTACAATGAAATGAGAAAAAAAAAATGTCACGTAACATTAATTTAATACATTATAATAACTATCGCGCAATATAGATATGCAAATTAGATAAATATTATGAATGCAATAGATTCAAATTTCCTGCATATACGTGGGGAAATTCTATCCCCTCTGCCAAAGAAAATCCCATATTTATTCACTCTCATTCTCTAATAGCTGTAGATTTATCTTATATCCCTTTCTGTTAACGATTTTTAATAGAGACTTAATAACTAGAGATATCTTAAAACTATGACGAGTATACCTAAATATTATTTAATATTTAGGTATACCTAATAACCGTCCTGTTATAACCCTGTCAGTTGATGGGGACTAAAACCCAAAAGGAAAAAAAAATATCACAGGGAGTTAACTCGATATTAATGTCATCATAGAGTTATAGATGTTCCGATGATGACCTTTCATTGTAAATGAGTGTTCTGGAGTTTGGTATTAGTTAGTTTGGCTAGTTAATATTATGTGGACAGTATCCATTTTGTTGTCCTTTGAATAGAAGATGAAAAAATCGGATTCCCCGACGAGGTGTTAGAGAATGTAATACGCAACTTCGCCCAGCGCCTCTAAGAATGTGAAAATTGATAAGGACTAATTTCTCGGACATTATCTTCCACACTTGAAAATTATGTCCTATAAACTTCCACATTTTGCTAAAAAAAAAATTGCTTTATTTCAATCTCCTAGCTCTAGTATTTAGCACATGGTAACCATTTCAAGTGTGTTCATCCGCATCCGTGCTGCGCCACCCTGTATATTATTTTTATATTGAGGTGGCCTTTGGCAATTCTTCATTTTAAATGCTGCGCCAGCCTGTAAATACATCAATAAATTTGTCATAATGAAAATATTACGCTACTGCATAATAGCTAATATTAAATATTAATTGATAAAAAATATTATACATTGAATTAACTATTGGATGTTAATATTTTGACTAAGCCCTTATGAAGGAAATTTTCTTTAAATTAAAACAAGTTACGCAAACGAAGTTCTGGGTCTTCAGGTGGTGACCGCGTCTCGAAAGGCGTACGTCCCGACTTTTCGCTCCTAATGCTAGAGGCATCTTGAGAGGAGTTCATGGTGTCCTTTGTTTATTCATTAACTTTTCAAATAAGGACTCGATTAACACCCCTGAAGATGCTTCTATCAGGAACGAAACGTCTAGACGTACATCCTTAAGACGCGGTCGNGTAATGGAATAGTAAGATACATTTTTAATAAGAAATAAACAGGTTTTAGATATTATTAACAGTTTTTTTCTTCATAATCCTTGAAATAATTTCTACCGTTTATATTACTTCGTGTTTAGTGGTACTATCTCACTTCTATTTGTACAAAAAATATTTTTCATTTGAGAATGAAAATAAAAATAAAAATGTAGATTACAAGTTCGTTGTTTACATTTTAATAAATTACTTTCGGAGTCAATTTGTTTATTGTTTATTATGTTTTATTGGGTGCTTATCGAGTTCCCTTTTAAGTCAGCCTTGGCGATATGAGGTCGTAAACTTGGAAGCAAAATAAAGCAGATAAATAACGCATATCGAACCAGTTAAACCGGGTCTTAACCAGTTTATTTTGTCTCCCAATTGATAGATTGTGGAATAAGATAGGTTAAAAATTAACTTACAGAATGATAATCGTACGCTGTACGAATTTGATGGGGAGTTATTTTGAGCTGTTCAATAATGCATTATTAATATACATCTCTTTGCATTATTAATTAATAACTCATTTTGAGGTTTTAATTAATTCAATTATAATTAACATTAATATTGATCAATCTGATTTTCATATGAATAATTTATTATTTGAACTTAAAATATTTTTATTTTATTTATTTTTGGTTGTTTTAAAACGAATTATTAACCTTCGTTCTAATTTGTTGATTGTTATTTCTAGGACATAATATATTTACATAATTTCATCAAATAATTTATAATTACATTTGGTGTCCTCACTTGCGTTCATAAGAATTCTTTTCTTAGCGTCGTCTTTGATGTTTTTGGATCCTGATTGTTTCTTACAACATAAATCAAAACCAATATTATTGCATTTTGGTTACTTCTATATACTACGTTACTATGCGCTATTTTTTAACTACTAAGGTATTCTAGACTTAAATAATATATTTTCTAATTCTCTTTTACTCTGTCTGCATTCAAGACCGGACCTTTATAATATATATATATATATATATATATAGGNTGCATTTTGGTTACTTCTATATACTACGTTACTATGCGCTATTTTTTAACTACTAAGGTATTCTAGACTTAAATAATATATTTTCTAATTCTCTTTTACTCTGTCTGCATTCAAGACCGGACCTTTATAATATATATATATATATATATATATATATAAATACTATACTCTGTAAGGTTTACTTTTACTATATTATCATGCATTAAGATGCATGCATACTTGTATATATACATACAAATTTACAAAACTTACCCAGTTATGTATTAAATAATACAAATTTGCATGTTTAATATAAGGGCATGTTTAAAGTAAAAAGTGATCCTCAACCTGTAATAAAAGTTTCTTTTTTCTGCTTTCACAGTTTTCATTATTCTGTAAGAAAAAAATAATACGTATATTTTCTTGCTACCTTATTCTCTAGGGTTATAAAATATCCTTTAGTATATTGATTCTTTAGAAATCCTTGTATCAGTAGGTACTTACATGGGCTTAATTAAAACGTATTTTCTATTAAATATATCTTTATTGGTTTTATGGTTGAGTGTAGGCCTTGTTGATGTAAAAAAAAAAAATAAAAAAATAATAATAATAATAATAAAGTAACAAAGGGTTGTAATTATTTTCTCTTCGTGTTCTGGACTCTAGGCCTTAAATTTATAGTTCTATATATTGCTTTAATAATGATAATCATCTAAAAATGTGAGGAGAAAACATACGAAATACCTAAATCTATAAATTTAAAACATATTTAATTTAGAAAAATAATACAAATTTCATAAACATGAGTTTTGATTTTGTTACGGTAATTACTTATTGTTGGTTTTAGTATGCTATATTTTTTATCTATAGGTTTTTTGATATAATTTTATGGTTTGTTGAAAGTTGCCCATTGATGTGTTTACATCCTTATATATCAACCTTTTTCGCACATTATTATTAAAAAATAAATAAATAAATGTAATTAATACTGTTGGAAGTTCAAGCATCCACTTATTCAATTCTCAGATAGATGACATTATTTTTATAGAATTTTTTTTAATGCTTTCATTTTGAAATCTCATTCATTTTTATTTAATACTTATAGTACTATTCGTCTGATGATAGGACGCGAGGAAGCTATGTGCTACACGAATCAGTAGAAGTTAAATGATTATATTATAAACTAAATCTCTTTATTATTATTATTTATTTAAATTTAATTACTCTTTACCCATTAAATTCAATTTTTCCTTAAAATAGCCAGCTAAATATAGTTCATTGTCTCTTAATAATTATTAACAGAAGCCCGTTTAATATTTCTTGGTTAAATTAAATCTAAGTAAAAAAAAGGTTTTTTTCTGTGATTATCATACAAAGCAATGCAAATGACTGTCGAGCCTTCTCATTGAAATGGCATTATACTGAATTCATTTCGACCCTGGTTATGATTGTTCCGCTTAATGATTCTACAATAATCTTCATGAATATTTAGAATACTTTCGTCTTCAATTCTCTCTTTTTTATTTAGTTGTTTTTTGTTTTGTTTCTTGTTAATATTAATTATTTTATCTTAATATTTTCAGTGTCGCCTTTAACGTTTTAGAAACTGCTTGTTATTTTTTTTTTTACGATTTCGGCTTGTTCAAAGTTTACCCTTTGATAAGCCTTTGTGCGTATTTGGTCTCAGATCGGTTCCTTTCTTTCATCATTCAGATGTTTTATTCCTGCCCTTAAAACCGTGTTTATTCTTGGACTTAACCAAAACCAAAAGGTTTTACTACACGAAAATCAAATATAACTAGATACCTCGTCATTCCCTTTTGCCTATGATATGCCTTTTAATATAGTAAAGTTTTATTTAGATTTGTTGCCGAGTAAATGCCAGCGATACCCACTGGATTTAGAATTTGTAAAAAACCTTCAGGTTAATATTTACTTTTATGTTCGAGAGTTTTGACAAGCCAAAGCACAGATATTTATTTATCAGATCTGATCAAATATTCGTAAAGCTTACCAATTCAGTAGTCAAAGCGAAATCTTTCTAGCGAAACCAATTAATATTTGACAATATGTTAAAATTAGTTACTAGATTACACATCTTATACTTGTATTTATATCCATTACAAAAAATCTATTGAACTGCAGAAGTATTCAATACCGCGTGAATTTGAAATGAGACGTAGGGTAGTTCAGTACTGCCCTTCCGTGGTGTGACCTAACTGGTCGTTACCTGTAGATCTGATGTCTCAATAAATTAGTTATAGAAAACTGCTCTACGCCTCAATGGGCGCCCGGCCTAAGTATTTTATTTTAACTTTAATTTGTATTTCTTGTAAGATCAATTTTCTATTCCATAGATAGCATGTATTTTATGGGGTATTTTTGCTATAATTTTGTTATGGATTCTTATACTTTTTTTCAAAATGTATAATTATACTTGCTTCATTCCTTTAAAGATTTAGAGTTTGGTTAATAGTGAAGAATCTTTGATTTCGGTATGAAGATGTTATTTCGCTATCTGAGTTTGATAGAATTTAGTATGCTTTTCTAAAAATCTGGAAAAATTGAGAATAGTGATGATATTGAATGTTTTAGTTTAAGCATAGTTCACCGGAAATGAAATAGTAGATGCACAGTTGGAGTAAATTGAATGTTTATTTAATATTTTTGTAGGGCTTTCACAATTTTTGAAAGCAGGGCTCCCTTAAAATGTAGTAGAACTACTTGGGTTTCCCTAAGTAAGTATTTTTGAAAAAAGTTTGAACAACTTCTTTAAAAAAAAAAAAAAAAAAAAAAAAAAAAAAAAAAAAAAAAAAAAAAAAAAAAAAAAAAAAAANTTAAGAAGACAGTCTTTCATCACCATGAAGAGATTGAAACATTTTTGTTAATCTAATTATAACAAATAAAGACATTTATTTTGAAATGATTTCAGGTTCTCGATAACGTTGAAAATCTCATTCATAAATGAATGGTTGCGGGGGGGGGGTGTGGTTTTGGAGCTTCTGTTTAATCATTTATTTAAGAGTAGGGAGAATTCATTCTGGTCTGAGGCTCCTCAGGAGTTTTAATCCGGTCTAATTGACATTTATCGTATAGACGGCAGAACCTGCCAACCGTTCTAAAACCTTAAACCTCTCTCCTCCTTCTGCCCCTTAAACGGTAAAGTATCTTAATGCCCGGGAAATTTCCTTTCCCGGTTAAATATTATGGTTAACCATCCGTTAAATATTAACTCTCTCTCGTACCTCTTATCCCTATTTTTAAACCAAGTTTTTTCACTCGTTTTCTTTTTCACTCTGCCCCCTTAACAAAAACAATTGGAAATAATTAAAAGGCCGTTTTCTCTCTACTTGGGACTCCATTTTTAATCCCATTTAATCCCTCACGGGGGTTTTAAGGAAGGAAAGTATTAATTTCGACCTGACCATGAACCACATAGCTCTCAGTATAGAGTAGACTTACTGTTTTTGAACCTTTCTTTCTAATTATATCCTCTGACTTTTTCAACTTGACTGAATTCACATTAAATTATTTGATTGGAATTATTTATATGTACCTAAAGTCTGCATCAAAAACAAAAGTTTGTCACTACACAAATTTTCTATTGTCAATATATTGTAACATTAATTAAACTTAGGTTATTAATTGATTTTTGGAAGTTGAGCTTTTTAATTATTATTAGTAAAACCTATAAGAGAACGATCTAGTATATAAATAAGTTATAATATATTCTGCTTTATTATATTCCCTTTGCTTTTTAATTAATAATGTTAAATATTATATTTTAGGACCCTAAGTCTCCAGAAAGACCCTTATTCTCTCTCCGTCCGTCCGTCTGCCACGCTTTCCATAACTTGCTTTTTGTGAAATTCTATAATGACCAAACGATCTTCCATGCTGACCATACATACGACTTATCATCCGCATTCAAGAAATAAGGCTGCAGACATTTTGATGTATTTAGCGCTCAATACTCCGATTTTTGTACTTTTCATATGTTAAATTAATTTTACTGCTAATAACCATAGATCTGACTACCCATTTATGTTTGATCCTGCATTCATTTAATTTTTTTTTAATAATAAATATACGTAATTGTATGGTTAACAGTGCAACTCTAAAAGTAGGTAGGTAATCTTTATTTTATCAAAAACAAATTTATTTAGGGATCTAGTGCATTATTTAGGTGTGTGTGTAGGTGTAGGTATATTATTACAGAAAATAACTCCGAAAAAATCAAATTTACCAGATTATTTTCAAACGACAATAGTTAATATAGATATTTCAACTACAATAAATTGATCCTCACTAATCTGATGAATATCTTCAGGAATGTTTAGATTTCATTTATAAAATGAGTTTAGGAATCCACGGTTGTTGTGATTAAGTGCAGTACCTTATTTATTACTGTACCTTATTATTAAACTCTGGATATTAGTACTTTTAAAATCACATTATATATTATTACTTAAAAAAGATATAGTATAAGAGCATAAGTAGTTCATGTAAAATTTCTCTTAACTTCTATTATAGAAAAGTTTTACCTCTTGAGGCTATCCAGGGAGACATAATGTAAAAAGTTACATTACTTTATTTTCTCTTTGAAGTACATATTTTTCATTTTTCTCCATTGTTTGTATTGCATACATTTTCCATTATCTGTATTGTTGTTTCTCGCTCAATGTTTTAACAATCATTTTACTTCTCATTGCATCCTGTTATTTTGTTTGTACTAATGAAAAACTTTTCCTCGTAAATCTCCTCTCCCCAATTATAACTTATTAAACAAACTGTAAAACCCTAAATTTATACGAGATTTGGCGCAGTATTATACCATTTTAAATCCTCTTCCTTATGAAAAGTGTATTTGAAAATTTAATTAGTCTACACCTTTATGGAATAATAATCTAAATATTTCTGTAACAAGGGTTTTAAAAACATTTATTAATTGGTCACATATAATTTTCAAAATGAAGATAAATCCAGAAAATGTGAATAAACGAAGAGTGTAATTAATAAATACGTGAAGTCATAGTAAATTACTCATTATACAAATAGGTATAAGGTATTCTACGGTTATTCTGTTTTAGACGTTAGCTTTAAGGGTTCACAGAATTCATACAATTAAAAAGAAAAAAATAAGACAATATGAAGGAAGTATAAATTATGCATTGATGAATATGATGTGCTAATTTGTAGATTGTAGATTATTCAGTACGGACACGTAATATTGTCTGGGAAATGTGAACATGGAAGAATTTATAAGAATTGCTTAAGTAACGCAATTTTTAAAAAAAAAAATGGTGTCCTGTTAAATTTGGCCCTATGGTTTTAGAGTAGAGCATGTCAATATTTTTTTCCTGGTAACTTCCATACGTGGGTTTATAGGCATGATAAAATGACCAGGTATACTGTCTCTGTTAATGGTCACTGCTACGGACTATTAAATTTGATTTTTTTCCCCGTCCCATTAATAGATACTATTTTGTTGTGTTAAACATTTATTTGCAATTATTATATTTAACTGTAAATTTTATAATTTGTTCTTATTTGCGCGTATATTAATATGCTAGAATGAGTCAACGTTTGATAGGAATCAAGGTGTTTTTATACCGCAATGGATGTTGTTATCGGAATTCAAATTATTTGTTGGTGACAACTGTTTTCGTCATGGTTAATTATGTGCATATCTTGAGTTCGCTGTATTTTTGTACAACCCATTTTATACGAATTATTGTAGTTTACGCGTGTTCTTCGTTGTTATTTACAGTTTTTCTTTTTATTACAATGTGTTTACAGACTATAGTTCGATATAGAAATGAAAACTCGTCCCTTCTAAGTATATTATAACAACGTTCGCATCAAAATTCATTGAAAGAATAAAAATAAATAAAGTAACTAAATAAAGGTGTAAATTTAGGGGGTATTTCTGTTGCCTACCTCTGAGGTAATATTATTTACATTGCTCCGGGTTTTTGAAAGGTAAATGATTTTGGTTGAGTCTACGTTCTCACCCACTCACCCTGCATTTGAATGAGATTTTCGTTTGACCATAGCGAGGTGGTTGAGGCGGATGGGTAAATGTGTTAGCTCGCGTCAAATCCGCAGGCAAAACTCAATATTCCAAGCTTCCCCTTAACTGGCAATATCAGAATGGCTTCCCAATTCAGGCACCCTACCCAACTCGGTTCAAGCTTTACCCAAAAACCTCAGCCACACCGTATATTTACCAAAATCATTTCCCTTATACCAAACATTCTGGTAAACGCCGCTTTTATTTATTTATTTATATATTTTTTCCCCCTAACGATAAGATTGGAGAAACCTAATAACGTATTCATGGACCGTACATAAAGTATTCATGGGTTTGTTGTCGTAAAATCATTACCACCTGTTTGTTGCTCGAGCTGTATTTTATAGCTATTGGCGTACCCGGGTTCGTTTCATAAAGGTATTAAGAAGTTGCGTCTATACTTCAGCCAAATGTTTTAAAATTAATTTAGTATCTTCTGATAAACAATGATCTTTGATTAATTAATTGTTGGTAAAAGTAAAGTGCTGCATTTTCTTTACACTAATGTTAGGACGCACACACGGAATCCAGACTCAAACTCCGCTTCAAATACCATACCGTTGTATTATTTATTTTATAATACAACATTAATATAAGGTTTGTTCCAACCAAGTAGTGTACCTCCCGTGGGATCGTCACAGGCATGCGCAATGGATAAAAGCCGTTCCGTGCAGGTATCGTAAACGGTTTAGAAACCGTTTTCTGTACGGCCCAAACGATGCACTGGCGATACCAAATGCTGTTTTGTATGACATGCGCAGTTATATCACTTGTCGCTCATGCTATCAGGAAGGTTTCCTAACTGTTAGGTTTCCCTGAATGTTTTTAATATGGTGCGAATTATAGTCCTAAATCCGTTCCAACCTAACGATGTTTTATCACAGTTCAATTTTATATAGCCTGTTCTTAACGATTCCCGTACGATCCGCGGAATGTTATTAAGGACGATATAAATATATTTGTATCGTTGGGGGGTTGGAACAAACCTATAATCACATTCTTGATTCCCTGTTTCAATATTAATAATTTTTACATTTTAATAATAAATTACTTTCCTTTTCTTCAAGAGTAACTTAAATTAACACATATTATTTTTTTGGACATAATATCCTTATCAATCCCATATCAAAATAGTTTGAATTCTTACCTGTTGCATTCAAACGCCTGCTTCTGAACAACCACTTTACTGGATATTCTTGGGAAACAGTTCCTCATATTCTATCAGAGACTACTTATTTTAGTTTCAAAACCCGTAGTTTCCTGATTTTTTCCACGATTATAAATCAGTTCCATAGGAAAGTTTCTTTCTCACCAATCAATTATAAGTAGCCCTATCAAGAGTCGGCGGTTCCCATGGCTCGGTGATTTTACAGCTCGTAGGACAAACAATAAATGTGGTTAACTGAAAGGAAGTTCTGCAAAACTGTGAATTTCGGTATTCTTTACATCAGTATTAATATAACTGATACACTATATAAAACCTCATTAAACTTAACATGATATTAAAAATATTAAATAGTATCTAGGAGTTTTAGTTTGCCTTAAGAATTATATAGTTTCAGACAGCAAGTTTACTAATCAAATTAATATAAAGAAATACCATTTAATATTCATATTAATATTCACCACTTCGTGGTGAACCACGGGCTTGGGCTCATAAAATAGCGTAGAAGAAATTTTATTTTACAAGCATCTCTCAATGGGGCAACGTGGCTTTTAGATCCAATAAATATGATTAATATTTTATACGCTCTTACTCTTATTTATCTTGTTTCTGAATTACTATTTTGTATTAATTTTTCCGACAAATAAAACTCATTTTCCAACTACGTAGAAAGCTGACAATTTTTAAAGATTGTGTATTTCCGATGACAATGCATTGTTTTTACTGTTAAAACAATTACAAATATTTTAATATTTAGGTGGGAAGAAGGAAAACATGATACATAAAGTGTCTTGTGTTCTTTAATATTTTATTCTGGAATTCGTTCTGAATGCTTTCTCTGGATTTTTTTAATTTTATGTTAAAAATCTCCTTTATTTCTTATTATTAATATTTGTCTTAAAAACAATTGTTAATGACTCTCATTTTGAAACCTGAATTAAATTGAGCAGTGTTGGATTAGAAAAAGGTCAAAGAAGGAACAAATGTCAGAACGGTATTTTCCTTAGGCTGGATCTTATTAACTCGTTGGGTAATTTATCTTGGAAAAGGAAGGGGAAGGAAGCGAGAGAAAGAATAAATTTGTTAAAATTCCCCTAGCTAGTTATAACAGAGAATTCAAACAGGGAATTATACTTTGGACAAAATACCTTTGGCCTGTACTTTCAGAATTGTTAAGGGGAACTCCCTCGGGCCATCTCTTCATTTTCTCAACTTTCTTTTTTTTTAGTAATCCTTATTTCCTTTCATTTTATTTTATTTTTAAAGTGAAATTTGTCTTTTTTGTTTTCTTTTCGAGAACTTTTTCGAATGGAGTTAGTTCAAGATTCATAAGTCTACGTATTCACGAGAAAAAAATAAAAAATAAAAATAAGTTTTATTTTTTTATGATTATTTTTATCCAAGTATTTTATTTTTTTCATGTATAGACCAGATTGAAAAAATATTCTGTAGTAGCAGAATTTTTTTTCCCTGTGACCTTTTGTTCCTTGTCATTTTGACAGCATAGCTCCAGTTAGATCAATGCAGTTACGAAGCAACCGGGTGTAGCGTTTATTTAAAGGAAAATAAAAATCCGCTTAATTAAGAAATACAGAAGAAAATTAAGGTCAGGTTTAGGAACAGTCATTTTTTATTAAATTTCTATTTACGTCAAACTTTCTTCTCAGATGAATATTTCATGTTATATACTTCAGCATACGACCAAATAAGGTGGTTATTGTTCAAAATTATAAAATCTTTTAGTTAAGGATCAGTTTGAGTGCAATGTTTCAGTTTAGAAAGTGTTCTCCTTAACACCTAAATTAATTAAATATAAAGTGTTAAATTTTCCATGGCGAGAGAAAGTCAAATTTACGTTATTTATTTAAGAGTGTTAAATTTACCTGGTTTACTTAGGAGACTTGATTCTTGAGATTTCAAAGAATTTGTCCCTATTAATAGTAAATACCGTGGCGTACTTAGTAAAGATACGGGACAAAGTTTGCAAACTTAATGGTGGGAGTTTATTTAGCAGGTTTTGTGCTTTGTTCTAGAAGGGCTGTGTATGTAGAGGAGGTCTATATATGACTTATTTATTAATCAAGACGATGAGGATGGTATGTTGTGGTTTAACTACTTGTGCAAGCCTAGCATGATGAGATTCGAGCCTTCACCTTGTAGCCGAAGATAGCTCTCATGTTCCTCTAACTTTCACATCCAATTAACTCAGGGCTACCTCCCTTGGGCGGATGTTAATAGGGCGGCGAGACTTCACAGGCCGCGAATCTACCTGATACATTTGATAAAATTAAGGTCATGCGTATGAGAAGCTAATGTGTAACATGAAGTAAAAGTTATAGCTCAATCTATTTACACTTGTTGATTAACTGGATTGCTTTCCAGTTCCAGATTTGCTGTGAATATTAACAATTATTTAGAATATGGAATGGTAAACTATAAAATCTTTGTTCAAGTTAATCTTTTAGTATTGTTTAAGAAAATGTGGTAGGCTATGTTCGTTTACGGGACATAACTTGGTAATAGGAATTTGCAAAAACAAACCAGTAGAGAGCGGTCATATTATGTATATGTGATACGTTAGTTATTCAAATGTTACTCTAAATCAATGTTGTCATCTATTAAGTGACAAACTAACATCAATAACTTGATCCGTGGTCTACTTACTAATTTTACTCAAGATCATTAAAATCACATTGTCCGCCATTATGGGGAAATGACTGCTTTCCACTGTTTTTTTTTTTTTTGTCGACTGTTTTTTTTTTTTTAAGCCGACCACTTATTCTTAAAAGGCACCAAAAAATTACCTCATACACAAAATACTAGCCTGATGTTCCACACATTTTTTTGCACGCTATCTGCTGGACTATAATTAGTATATCTCGAGAGACCAGTACAGTCAAAACAAGTAAACATCGTAATACATCTTGTTTAAGCACATAAAAGCTAAAGAATACACAGATCCGTCTGCATTTGGTCAGATAAGCTCTTTATTCCAAATGCTCTTTTTCTCAAATGTTCGACTTTGAAAAGGAGATAAATTATAAATAAATGAGTATATTATCTAACATGTTTTTCTTTTAAAAACATTTTTTTCCTTAGGTTTTAAATACTGATGTATTTAAAAAGAAGCATATTGTTTGGTTTAAGACTTTGCTTCGAGGAGTTCTTCTAGTAATGGCTTTTTTTAAAAATGTATAGACGCGAAACCAAATAGTATGTAAAAATATTCTTTGAGTGGGGAGTTTAAACTTTGTCTTTTTGGATAATAGTAGAGAGTGGGACTGTAGATAAACTGTAGCTCTTTTAAGATTCCCGTGTAAGTGAAAGGAATACATTTACTGAAATAGGGTTTAGCCTGATTTTAGACACGTTTTAAGTCCGCATACAATTAATTCTGTGCATCTTATAGTTTCGATAAAGAAAAAGTTTACCAAGTTTAATAACACTACGAATTGTTCCTAAGCAGTGTTTAAATCATATTTTTAAGTCAAATTTAAATAATGGGATTCGTGCATTTGGCTTATACTAACTTTTTAGAGTATAATAAAAGTATTCCCACCATTCTTCTGATAAATAAGAATACTACAGTCTATAAGATTAGAGTTGGCACAATCAAAAGGCGGGAAAATTTTTAGAGAAACGATTTTATTGGTCCCCCATGTTGAATGCAACTTCAGAAAGAAAATGCTCTACTCTACCCCTGTTCCACAAAAAAATATAACATGGCAACACCGATTTTCCCTTTTTATAACCCCAAAACTACCTCCACATTTGTTGTTTCCCGCCTTCGATTGTGCCAACTCTAATCTTATAGACTGTAGTAATATAATAATTTTGGTTTTTATAGGACAATAGCACGCCAATAAATTACAAATTCTCGAGGCATTCTTCACGGAAATAATTTTATTTTTTAGATGAGTAGTGAAGCCAGTTTCTTAGGAATAAAAAAACGACGTCTCTCCTCTAAAGGAACTTTATTGCTTTAGAGACGTCTTTTTTTATTATACAAAGCCGGCTTTCAACTAGTATAGTAGTTATCTAGACTCAGGCCAGTATAAAAATATTAGGCAGCAAGCTTAGCGAACCCTTCCTATTCAATACTGGAGTCAAACATGGTAATGGACTTTCTGCGACTCTATTTAACCTGGCCCTTCACCACGCCGTTAGAGCAGTTGATAATAATCGAGGCACTAAATTTAACAAAACCACTCAAATTTGTGCTACGTCGGTGATATTGTCATTGTTGCTAGGAACGAGAAAATGCTAAAAGAATGCTCTTGCGATGGAGCAGTGTGCCTTGCAAGTGGGGCTAGTATAGTAGTTAAATCAGGGTAAAAAAAAAATATATGGTTATGTCCAACTCCGAGGTAACGAGAACACCCCTAAATCTTCAGGTGGAAGAAAAGTGCTTTGGAGGGGTGAGCAACTTCACCTATTTGGGAGCTAGAGTTGCTAGTGATAACAATATGAGTGCCGTCATCGCAGAGAATACAAGCAGGAAACAGAGCGTATTTCGCTAACTCCAAACTATTTACAAATCGGTACATCTCCAGAAGTAGTAAATTTAGAATTTATAAGGCATTAGTCTGCCCAATCGACACTTACAGAGGTGAAACATGGACTCTCACAGCAGATTGCCAGATCAAGATTGCACTCGAGGAGAAGGAAAAGACGGCCCCGTAACAGATGGATGGATGGAGTCCTGCAGGACATTGCCATTATGGGCGTTAGAGGTTGGAAATCCAAAGCAGACGACCGGGTCGAATGGAAGCGAATTGTAATAAGGCCAAAGCCCACCGTGGGCTTTTTTCTTTTTAAAGAAAAAAAGAAAATAGTAGTCATAAGAGACTACTCTGGCTTCTGGCCTTCTGTTCTCTGGTCTAGGAGTGTCGCCGAAACGAGTAAAAAACAGAAGAAAATTCCGTGAGAAATAATCAGTGATGGGGTTAAGTCAGATTTTAGAATTAGAAGATTCTTTTAAAGTTTCTGCAGGCTTCTCGTTCATTCCACTCTTTTTTGTATCATGAATAATCCGAGTAAGCCTACGGAAGAACTATTTTAGAATGCTATCATCTTTATCTTTTAATCTTATTACCTTCTTCTTGTCTGCTAATACATGACAAGTTATGAATATAGGAATCCATAGCATAGAGTTATTTAAGAGGCTCAAGTCAAAGCAATACATAACCGTGTTATGAGTTTTAGAAGATTACTAATGTCGATTAGTTGTAATTCTAAAATGTTCATTGTTTGTTCAACTATTATCCTTTTAAGTAATTGTCAGTGTGCTTTTCGACGCATTTGTGATTTATTTGGTAAAATTGATATTCACATAGTTTTTTAAATACCGATAGTAATTACAATTTTAGGTCGGGTTAAGAAGACAAAATTAACAATGTTATTGTGTTTTAGAGTTATTATTTTATTAATTTCACCTCGGTGTATTCTATACGTTGTATGTCAAATTTTATCACAATATTTTCAGTTTTTGGGCTCACGCAACAAGCAGAAATATTTTAAAATAAGTTTTTTCGATTCTTGTAATTCCATAAAGATCTCAAAATCGAATTTTTGCGCCATCCCAATACATTTCTCTTTATACATAATATATGTTGGACTGGACAATATTATGTAAAAAATAAAGTAATAGGAGAGAGAAAGAATGTCATGGTGCTGTCTATTTATATTTTCCTGTGTGTGTTAGCCTTGTGTTAAAAAAGTTGAGTCCACAAGATCATTTTCCAACTTAAGTACTCGGGGTTTTTGCTTGAATGCTACTTCATTTTATTGAAGTGTTATTTATCGTTTTCCAGTTTCAAATTATCAAGTAAAGTCCAATTATTTCACCTATATGCATAACAAATGTATAATTTATACGTTTCCGGTTTATTTAAATTAATTCTTTTGGCCTTTGCCAAACCGTCTTATTAAAAGTTATACATTTTTACTTTTTTGTTTGTATTATTCGAGGAAACATCTCAATTTAAAAGGCTCATTTGTAGTCGTGTTTATTATTTATATCGATGCAAAAAGCAAATTTTATTTTTTATTTTTCCAGACTAATTTGATTGCTATTTAATCTTGTCAATCATTTAAATTAAACTCAACTCATATTATACAAACCAAGCTTCTTTTAATTTATTACCTTGTCATTTTGATTTGACCATTTGATACATTTATTTCTAAACCGGTAAGGATTATAGGATGATATATTTCCTTTATCCAGCGTAGGGATTCTGTTGTTTGTCTGTTCGTTCTGTCCTTATTCTTACCCTTGACATACTAAACGATGTTATCCTAGTCTCATGTAAATATATAGATGTATATTCTCTTTCATTATAATTCTTCCGAATGTCGAATTGTGTCAAAGAAATCAAGGTTAAGCAATGATAGCCTTCTCTAATTATTTATTTATGAGGATAAATATATTATTTACTTTGCCTTTGAGAAATCTACTGTACGATGTTTGTCAGATATTATGCATATTTCATATTCCTGTGCACTTTGCGTTATTCATTCTCTATTTGAAGTTTTTTTTATTATATTCATTTTAAAGCATTTAAACAAGTAAGGTCACAAGAAGACAACTATTTTAAAAAGTTATGATTCTAATAGAGTTATAATTAGTTTTGGTTGACCTATTAGTACCAGTATGTACATTATTAAATCTTATCTTATAATGTCGGTTTAATGACTTGTGCGTGGTAACTTCTTGTTAAATTTAAATTGTATTAATTCTTTTTTTTTTATTATTATTACAAATCCATTTTTTATCAAAGCTACTTACATAACAATAATAAGTTCGTTAGTGAAAATACCGCTTACCTAGATTAATAATTCTGGATATACTACTGAATAGTATATTTACCAATCTAAGCGGTATTTTTACTAATGAACTTATTAACGAAGTCATTAAAAAAAATAAATTCAAACTAAAATTCATCGAGAGATGACCTTCTACTAATAACTAAAATATCTTACAGTGAGAAATGTTCAAGACATTTAATAAACAAAATAAAAACATTTCAATTCAGGATAGAAAGAAAAAATTAAAAATAAAATAAATTATTTTGACTTATCCCTAGTAAAGGAAGAAAATGGACATATCTATTATAATTATAAGGTATGAAAAAAGATTATCCTTAAAAAGAAGGATTATCCTTAAATTATCACTCACATTACCCATTCTACCAAAAAAGGAATGCCATATTAAATCTAATATAAAAATCTATAGAGCTCACTGATGATAAATTTTTACCAACTCTGAAAAATAAAATTTAAAAAAAAATATATTTATATTTATTCTATAAATATAAAAAATGAATGTTAGCATATAGCTTTAACAAAAACCTCTAGTAAAGACAGCATAGAAAATACCCAATTTTATGAATTCCTCGCACATACATAACAGGCCTATCCGAAGAAATACAGAAAACCATCGAATTTGAAACGCGAAAATTTTAAGTTTGGACTAAAACCTATTAACAAAATAAAAAGCAACTTTTATAACAACTTAAAAGAAAAAAAAAAAAAAAAAAAAAAAATGTAATTAACTAGATTTTAAAGATTGTAACAAAGTTTTACCTATAAGTTACTTACAAAGTTAATACTCCAATAAAGAAAACTTCCTTTTTTAAAATAATAGCTTAGTAATTCTCCACCAAAAAAAGAGTGAAGCATATTCAAATGAATTCAGTTTTCTTTTCATCATTTCGGTGGAATGTTTGTGTTTTTCGAGCTGTTATTTTTGCTATGCTTGCAGGTCCACTTTGTTTTGCTAACATTTCTTTCTCGAGCACTCCAACTCTCTACTGTTAATCCTCCTAGGAGTCTTTTGTACAAACCATCATTCCACTCTCTTCCTGTGTGTGTTTTTCACTGTAATGAAGTGTTGTTTTCTTTTTCGTGGGTCCCAGTGTTCATGTCAACTTCGGCTAAAAGTAAAATTTCACGACAGTGTAATGTAAAACTCCGGCTCTTTTGGATTTTCGACGGGATTTTCAGTTGTATTCAGAATTTCCCTTGTAAAGAGACCCCAGAGCTACCTTTCCCTCTCCTCTTTTTACCTTTTTAGCTTACCAAGTTTCCCCTTTCTTTACTTCTACAAGTTTTAATTAAATGTGAATTGGTTTATGTTTTCACAATCATCTCCCCTTCTTCTTTCCAATGTTTGAAGTAGACCTGCCTAAGGTATGAGAGTATCTGGTGAAAAGACCGCCAACAAATCCAGATATGTATGTATAGTGATTACAAGTTTTTTTTCTCTAAATAAATTGCATTCACCATAATATTTTCCATTACCTGAGTTATTAATCAGATTTTTTCCCCTGAGCCGCTTCTTTTTCCTCTGAAACAAAACACCAACAATCTTTTATTTATGTTTCTCTTCGATTCGTCCTATTTTTATTATTTTTTTATTTACTAAAAGTATTCTTCCTTATTTCATGATATTTAAAAAATTGGTATGTACATGACTAATTAACTATAACTAATTTACTATGACTAATTAACTATAACTATTTACTATGACTAATTTTATATAACACTGATTGCTAGAGCTAGATACTGTTACAATGTGTATTTTTCGTTAGTAAATTAGAATTTTTTTGCTTGTTTTATTAAATACCAGCTGGATACCCGTGCTTCGCTACGGAGTTTTTTTAAATTTGATTAGGTTTTAAAAAACCAGGAAAGCTTACACATTATTTTACTATGCGAGAATATCTAGATTCTATCCCTCCTACTTATATTCCCCTCCTATTTGATAAGATAATTTGCAAATATCCTAAATTTACCCCCTCCTAAATGAAAATATGATAAAACTGTACATAACAACAATTACTGTAGGTACTCTTTAAGAGCATTTCAACGATATGCATAATAAAGATGGATGGTATTCATTACTTGTACCCCGTACCCCTGTGTACCAAAATTTTAATTTCGTAATGTTATGTAGGCAGTCCTTCATCTTCATCTTGTTTTGAAGAAAAAGTGTGTAAATATTCATCAAATTAGGATAAAAGACACCCTCATACGGATACACTTTCTTTTTACGTAAGATATAGCTATATTTTTCAATTTTACCCCCCTCCTAAGAGAAAATATGATAAAACTGTACATAACAACAATTTCTGTGCTCTTGAAGAGCTTTTCAACTATATGCATCATGAAGGGTATTCATTACTTTGACATTTGTACCCCGTACCCTGTGTACCAAAATTAAAATTTTGAATATTCATGTAGACAGTGATTTTCCCCTTGCTTTGAAGGTCAAGTTTGCAAATTTTTATCGAGATCGGACTAAAACTGTAGATTTATATAAAGAACATACACACACACGTTGACTTTTATATATGTATGGCCGTCATCTTAAATCAAAATGCCCGATTGGTTAACCATTTATCTAAAGTTACTAAATTCATAAAAGGAAGCTACCTTCTAAATTTCAAGGTTCTAGTGCAATTGGTTCCAGAGATACCGTCTTGTCGAATTTTGTTTATAAATGGCCGCCATCTTGAATCAAGATGGTGGATTTTAAAAACATTTCTTAGCGAGTACCTAGGAGTTAAGAGGAACACACCTACAAGATTTCATGGTCGTGGGTCCAGTGGTTTCAGAGATATCGTGATGTGTCAGTCAGTCAGTGAGTGGTATTTGGATTTTATATACATATATAGATAATTCTGATTAATATAATTTTAAATTTAGATTTGATTAGTGTGCTTACATTTAATTTTATCTGTCTTTAAAAATTACATTTGTTTATTTCAGTATCTACAAAAAGTAATAAAAATACATTTGTTTGAATGGGATGTATATAAGTAAAGGTTTTTAATTATGAGGTACTATGCAAATTAAAATTTTCTTTATATGAATTAGTTTTTATAATTATAAAAACCATAATTTAAATAGTTAACTTTACTAGTCCACGTTTTCTTTCTCATAGATCAACATGTGCTTGAAGATGCCTCCAGCATAGGAGGCGAAACGTCGGAAAACCCAACCAACTTGAATACCTTGTAGGATGTAGGGCTGCAATGAGGGGCTTGAACCTAGGGGCCATATTCTTTAATTCTCCTTAGGACTTTCTTCTTCTTTTAGCTCTTTTCTCCGCAGTTTTAGGTCTGCCATGATTCCGTTTCCCCTTTTGATTCCATTCTAGGACCTAGGAACAAATTTTATTTTTGGTTCGTCTGAGACTTGGTCCAATTCTACTTTTACTTTTTCATTATTTCTCCTTTTGGTTTTAGGCCACAGTTTTTCCAAAGTTCATTACTCATTACTAACATTCTATGGCTAAAGTACGTGCATTTTCATAAGATTCTTCTTATGCACTAAAAGGTTGACGAAAACTTTTTAACCCATTGGTGATAACTTTTGTTGATTTTCACATTTAGCATTTTTTAGCAAATGAAGAGCAACATCGACTCTAGTTAGCTCTCAGGTTTTTAATTTCGTATTCGTTTTTTAGACTTAATGAACCATAATGAATTAGTATATTCATAAAGTGAGCAATCCAGATTGGTAAAATCAGTAAACTGAAATGTATTATAAGTATCTGCGCAGCCCGGGTAGTACACAAAAAGCAAAACCTAAATCACTAAAAGAACAGCGAAGAAGTAGATATCTAAAGGTATAATATTATGAAAGTATCACAACATTGTAATAGTACATTACGCGTCGAGTGTGGAAAGTAGCATTTTGCATGCGAGTGTGGAGTTTACACCCGAGCGATAGCGAGCAATGCAAAATGCCGTTTTCGCACAAGTTGTGTACCGTACTTTATTTTCGATTGTTAGATTTTAATAATAAATGCAGAAAAAAATAATAAACTTCCTGTATGTAAGCTCGTATTTCTCTATTTCTCTTTTGATAAAGATGACATCAATTCGTTAGTTGTATTTTGTGCCGAATTAATTATTTCGGAAGGCGTATTATTCTCCTCATATTCTTCATAATCACTTAAATCACTCATTGATTTTCACAAAAAAACTCGATACAAACAGTTACTTTTATTAAATAAACATCAAATTAGTTATGTTAAATGTAAACAAACTCGCTAATCGTGTGTAAAGTTGAAGAATACTTCTTCTTTTCGTCGCTAGAGTGGTAAAGAAGAGGAATTCTTCAAAACTATGAGACACGCATGCGCAATTAATACAGGTGTGTAAAGAATCACTTTCAACGAATCTAAACAGAGATGTAATGTTTATATTACGTATCAATCGTAGATAAAATAAATATTTATGAGAAATTGTTATGTTGTGAGGAAATTATGTTAGAAACCTTATGAACCTTAATTTTTTTTAACGGGACCATGTCATACAAAATGGTTTGTAATAGCATATCATAACTTAAGTGGAGTAAGGACGCTATGTGCCTCACTAATTGACAGACTATTGTTTACAATTTAAATGCTTATTACTGAAGGAGCAACGAACGATATTTTTAGCTGTAATAATTATTCGAATTTTTTTTATTATTATTTTTTTATCCAGTTGTAGATGATTTCTTCATTTAAATAAAGTTTTTTCTCCTCTAATTACAAATGTGTTATTTTATATTAATATTTGTATTTTAATAAAGTAGACAAGGCTCGTTTGAAATTTCCTTCTAGGTTGTATCTGCCATTGCTATCACGTATCTTCCTGCATTCCTTTAAAAAAATAAATTTGGGAGTATGACTCAATTCGCGGAAACCCCCGAAATATAATAAATGGGTAATTTATTGTGTTATTTTGAAACAGGTTCTGATGTATAAATATATATTTTTGTGATGTTATTAGTTTTATAAATAGAAGAGTCTAAATATTGCGGGTGGTTTGTGTGTTGGACCTACGTTCTATTTTTGGGGACCCGTGACCCTTTGAAGGATGATAGATTTATTGCCGGCTTTCCTAGTGTCCCCCGTCCCACTTAATCACTTCGGGGTCCTCTGATATTAAATTCTGTTTTTGTTTTGTTTTTTTCTTTCTCTCTCTCTCAATTTTATTATTTTTTTTATTCTATTTTATTATTAGAAGAAAAAGAGAGAGGAGCGTACTTGAGCGATACCTATGCCATTGATTAAAAAACACTTCTTTTCTTCATTCAAAATTATTCAAGTTAAAGGGAGATTATTTTAGTGGTGATGTTTTTTCGAGGGAAATGAGGTTTTAAAAGAAGCCCGGTATCTTTTTCCTCTTAGTCTTAGCGATATTAAAATATTCAGTCGAGAACCAAAAACTTCTTCGTTGGCCTTCTTAACGAAATACTTACACATCTTAATGCAAAGAAATCTGCTAAGCAAGCGGAAAATTTTTTCTTGAATTTAGGAATAATATTATAATTTTTATTTATAAATATTAATTTACTCGTATTATCTAAAAGCCATGGCTTATATTTTCTTGTTTTTAACATCGTCCTAATATTTGAAGCATAATTTCT
>KZ651069.1:1237210-1253110 GCA_001010745.2 Gerris buenoi
CATTTTTTTCTCTTTGATTATTTATGTAGCCACTACTACAAAAATGTATTATAACAAGTGACTTTTGTCGTACAGAAAGTAACTATAAAGATAAGATGTATAAATATTAAAAGATAAAAGAAAAAACAGTAATTATAAAAATTGAATAAACAATGTAAAATAATACAAGTAATAAAGTAAAGTAATGATAATAATAGTAGAGTAAAATATAATAATTAATAGTAGAAAAATAAATAAATAAACCAAAATAACAAAAATAAGAATAGATAATATATAGATATATACACAGAGTCACTGATAAGGAGAGGCCATCCACTGATAGTACTCCCATCATGTGATTTACAATTTGCAAATTTATTGCTGACATAAGGTTTGTTCCAACCACACCTCAAACTAGTTCCAAACTAGTTTCAAACTGTACGACGCATGTGCATTAGCAAAAAACGTTCAAATGTGGTCCGATGCGCATGCGTCGGACAGTTCCAAGCCAGTTTGAAGTGTGATTGGAACAAACCTATAATTTAAACTAAATCATCACTAAGTAAGTCTCGGGACCATTTCCTCTTGAGACGGCGTCTAGGATTGCTAGAAATATAATGAGAGGTTAGGTTCTTGACAAGAGGATTCAGATGGTTGTCGCTAATTTGGAATTAAAGGATATATGTCGAAGGGATGCAACGATTTGGGCAAAGGGGACTTTTAGGTCATTGTGGATATTACGGTTGGCTACATATATAGGAGCATTGACAATTTTATTAAGGATAATGGATTGGATATTTGGATTTGACCGTGTATGGGGCTGTTTGATCTTTGCGCAAACATGATGTTTGACGGGTAGGGCCTAATCATCTTGTTGACGCGAAATTTATGATCGTGTATCGAGCCTTTAAACTTTTATTTTTTTGACCAAATATTTCTTTCCAGGTCGAATTATAGTTGACCATTTAATTATTCCGTTTAATTTTACTTCAGCCTGGTGTCTGTATTCTTGGAATATGTTATCTATTTAACCCTTTTAAAGTTAAAATATCAAAAAGGAAATCTTTCTGAATTGTAAATAATTAGTCGTTCTTTGTTTTGCTTTCCATTGTTTTCCTCTCTTGATTCTTTGTTCTCAATTGTCATTGTTTATAATCGGCGTATTATGTTAGTGAAATATAATTACGTTTGTTTGCCTACTTCCTTTACAATGGTGCATTATCTCAGTGACATTTTAACATGATATAGACCTGGAGGGGTTGTGAACTGCCTCGTATACGTTGAATTTGGAAAAGATGAAATGTAATATTGTCCATGTTTAGTACTATAGGTTATCATTACGCTTAGTTACAGAACCATTGTAGATGAAGTATCTCCACTGAACGTTTAATCAGTCGATAGTCAAATATTGCACCGATATATAGGCAATGTTCTTTGATTTAAATGGTTTGCTTTGCCGGTTATTGTCTTGTTTTATCAAAGTGATAATGCCTAATTTCTCTTAAACGACCAAATGGTTTTTAAAAAAATCTGTATTTCAATATTTTCTACTTTACCGGAACAATGTCCTTAGAATTTTACTTAGAATAGAATATAATTTATTTTTCTGTAAAACATAAGTTTCGTAACAATTTTCCATTTGAGTGATAACATATATATTATATATCTCTTTTTTATGAAATGTTTAACCTATCTTCTAGTGGCGGTATATTATATATTTTGTTTTGTATTATGTATACAATTTTAACTTATAATTTTCTTCAAGATTTTAATATATTTACATAAATGAACTAGAAATTCTTGTGCAAAAAATAAAATAAACAATAAAACAAAATTAAAACGATAATAAAATCCATACAATAATAAAAAATAAACAATTACAAGGTACACTATCTTCTCAAGGAGTGATTGAGTTTTTTGTTATCATGATTTGGATTTGTAAATATTATTTAGTTTATTGATTAGATTTGAATATTTTATCTAGTGTTAATGTTTTGTTGTTGTTGTTTTTTATTTATTTTTTTTAATTTATGTGTCGAATATTTATCACTTATCTATTTTTATTATTTAATTCATTGATGAGGAACGAACGTATTTTAAGGCATTCTTGGGTATATTTATATAGGATATGAGCTTTGTTTTTCTCCTTTATATCTATTAGTATTTTAAAAGTAGAATCTACATTATCTTTGTTGATGTTTAAGTATTTAAGGTGATGAGATCTTAAATTTTCATGTACAGGGCATTCCAGGAGTAGATGTTGTATTGTTTCCATTGCTTGCATGTTGCTTAGAGTACATAGTTTCTCACTATCGATCCTGTGTGTATTGTTATCACTACTATGTTTTATTCTTTTTTCACATGTAGTTCTTAGTTGGGCTATAAGTCTAAATATTTTATGAGGTAGGTTGAGTTGTAAGTAAGGTTGAGAGGAATCTGTCCAGGTGATGGTGTGAAATATTTTATTGTATTGTGATCTGGTTGCACTTTCTAAATCTTTCTTAAGCATGTTTTGACTTATGGTTTTTATTATAGTAAGGAGTTTTTTCATTAAGGTTGAGTGTGTCAGATCTTCAGTTATTTTAAAATTGACGCTGTAGTTGCTAAGTTCTTGATTCAGTTGACTTATCCAGTTAAACTTGACAATATTGCCTGGATATTTGTCTAGTTTTACTAGTCTTTGCAAGCATATTCGAGGATATCTGCTGTTCGGCATGTCTAGTATTTTAGCGACGTAGTTAAGAGCTTGGCTTAGTATTTTAAGGGTTATTCTAGAGGTGCCGGTTTCTAGTCTTACTATGTAGTTAGGAGTACATTTTTGCTAAGAGAGTAGGCGCTTAAAGAAGTTAGTATGAATGGTCTCACCTAGTTGTAGGTGTCGCATAGACCATATAGGAGCTGCATACAATACTGTGGATTCTACTATTGAGTTATAAAGTTTTGTTTTAGTTTCTCATGATTTAGCTTTAGTTTTGCATAGAAGAGATAATACTGCACCGCTTGCAGCGCGTCCTTTGCTTATTCCATTGCTTGTCGCTTCAGTAAACACACTTGATTGACTGAACGTGATTCCTAGATATCGAAAGTGTTTTACGTTTTCGATTTTGTAGTTTGATATGTAGGCATTCTTTATAATTTTAGGAGAGCCTTTGCAAAATGTCAAAATTTTAGTTTTTTCTATGTTTATTTCCAAAGCGTTTTCTTCACAGTAACTTTGCAAAATTCTTAGTTTTTTATTTATATCGACGATAGAATATCCAAATATTATTACATCGTCAGCGATAAAACTATTTAATTTTTTTCAACAAAAAATTTAAATATTGTTTCCGAGCTTACCGAAGATGCACCCTGCTCACACTTAATTAATGGCTGTACACCAAGTGCGCCGGGAAAGGTCGGGTTACGGTAGAGGTGCGCCAGCCCCTTTTTCAAGGGTATGGTCGAAGTGCGCCGGGTTAATCCCATCTATTGAAACAGGTAGTCCGCCCTCTAACCACCTTCTGAAGGCCTAATCGTTGTCAATATTCCCATATACTCAATATAAAGCAGTTGGAAGTTACTTTTAACCAACTGTTCAGAATGATTCGGCGATCATTAGCTCATCTCTTTGCATAGGAGAATCTGTAGAATGTTCTCGAAAGAACAAAATCCAAATAGAGTCAGAAGATACACTTTAATTTGTGAATATTTAAAATGAAAATAAATACTTATAAAATCACAATGATTTATCATTAAACATAGGTAGTTTAAAAAAAAAAATACGAAAAAAAACAAAAAAAAAACAATTTATGTTGTGAATATTAAAAATTAAAGAAATGTTAATTACATAAATTACACTCACTTATAAGTGAATGCTAATATTTATTAGAAGGGCTTAGATTAATTTAACATTAAACGTATTCATGGAAAATAAAATCTTTTACATATGTAATATACATAATATAATACAATTGAGTCTATATTCAATAAATATAATACAAAATACATATTGAAAGGTGTAATTTATTTAAGTACATACTCCTAAATAAATTAAAAATGACTATCACATTTCAAATCTAAATATCTTATTATTATAAACAACCAACGCTAGGCTGCTTGAATCCCACACTGGTATTGTGAATTTAGCCGTGGACAGATCAATATAGTTCTCGGTGATATATAGTCCCAAAATCGATCATTGCGATGGCTTATTTTTCGGCTTATAAAATCTTCAATATAACATTCTTCAACTTCTTCACGGTCTTTATAGGGAAGTCCAAGGATAAACTTAATCAATTGACCATCGTTGGTAGAACATCGGTTGTCCTCAGTAAATCGAAAATCCTGAATTTTTCCAAAGTGCTTAGTATTTTTTTCGAAAGTAAGACATTTCGAACGGCTTGTTGGATTTCAATTTCGAAGTTCGCTACAAAGTTCTTAGGGTTTAGACAGAGTGCAAGAGGTATAACCCGGGTTACCTGACCTTACCCTTTAGACTAAGAGGCTGGCGAACTTCGACCGTAACCTTTTTCTAATCCGAAGGGGGGCTGGCGCACTTCGGTACCAGCCTAATTAATAATACTTGTAGAGGAAAAAGTTACTAATTAATTCTGTGATGCAACAGTTCGTAAAAGGTCTAGACTTGCCAAAAGGCTAAGACAATTTTAGGCGTATCCAAAAGTCTCTAGACCAATTTAAAATGGAATTTTTAAAAAAAAAAATTCCTACATACTCCTTTCATAAACAAAAAACATAGTACTTCTTGAAAACAACATTATTTAAATAACCACCGTTTTGCATTGCCGCGCTCTTTTTAAGACGTGAATCTTCTCCTGTCTTTGCGTATTCCATCATTTTTTATTTATTTTTTTTGTTTAATTTTTATTTTATTTTACGGTATCTTACGTTACCTTTCAAATACCCTTACAGCAAGAAGTATAGAGAATTTTAGTCAGGTGAGCGTGATGACCAATAGATTTCAGCGTTTCGCAGAAATTATCCGTCTTCGTCTTTCAACAACTTACTTAAATTTAAATAACATAATTAAAAATTTCATAAATGTGTGAATTTCTCCATATTTTACTTTCAAGGATTACGCTTTAATAATTTAAAATAAAAATAAATTCTCGAAAGTTATGGGGAGATGGGGGAGTGTTGTTAACAGAAACAACAACAGTTTCCTGATTAGTCAATGATGATCGCCTAAAGTGGTAAAAAACCAGTCAGTGCTAAAATTTTCACTATTATGATATGATAACTAATATAATCCAACCAATTGAACGTTATTTGATGAGTATAGAACAGTTTTAAAACTGAACAAAATACCACTAAATATGTCGTATAATAACTCATGAACATAGAACACATTAGTTGGTTGAAAAAGTTTGAAGAAATAAGTATTTGATGTGCATAGTACAATTTTAAAACTGAACAAAATAACACTCCATATTTCATAATATTTTATGAACAATGAACGGAAAGAAATAGTTTTTTTTATAAACATAATGAAGCAGAGTTTGTCCTATGCATTAAGATATTAGCCGATACATTTTTTATTTATCAAAAACTCAACACGCCATCTGTAAAAGTCAATATCCTACATAACTTATTATATTTTTTTTTAAATTATGATTGTAAAATATATAAATTGCTGGGATAACGATATTTTATTTTAGCTTTTTATAACTTTTTTTTCCACTATTACTATTAAAACAATTAGGAACATTTACTTTATATGCAGTAAATTTTCTTGTTAAACTACGCTTAGATATTTTTACATAAAATAATTATAGTTTATCCAAAAGAAAGAAAAAAAATTCTCACCTTAAGTATGACTAAATATCAATTATCTGGAAAAAGCATCGTAACAAAACTTTTTTTTATTAAAATGTATATGGCTTTTACGTTTATTACGGGGTTAGATGAAATTTTTTTTTTTTTTACAAAAAAGTTATTTTTTAAGGTCTTGGACTGTAAGTCAAGTAGCGAGTCTAAGTTTGCTCGAGCTTTTACAAGTTTTGCAACTCTGTTTATTACAAAGTGCAATAGAATATAAATTTCTTGAGTAAAGTTTTAATTGCTTAACTATATTAGATCGATAGAGGGGTCTGAAGATTGGACAATCTTAGCCTCTATTAAACTTTAGCGTTAGAAGAGGATAATGTTTTTAATTTATTATACTTCGGGAGATTGGCAAAAGACGTTCATTTTCCTAGTTGTAAGCGTGTATGCTATTTATTATACATAAATTCCTTTATTTATATTTATTTTTTTACTCTAACAAGAATAAATTTATAATTAACAGATGATGGTTTTATTCGTCCCATTCAAATATTTCATAGCCCCTGCTTTCCTTAAATTTTTTAAATATGTTTTTAATTTTACACGAAATTTAAAAAAAAAAAATTCTTATTTTTTATTTTGCTTCCGAGCTAACCCAAGGCAAAAATTGTGACCGTTTTGAAAAACGGAAAAAAATGTTTGTCTCTAAATTCCAATATTCCTAGATAGAAATTTGTTTTAGACCTCAGGAAACATTTTTGGACTCGTGTCTTATTGTGTTGTTGTTGGTCTCGTGTGTAAACATTTTTGCGAACCACGATAACTTAAAATCTTCTGGTCCGATTTTAATTTATTTTGGATGGTTTACATCATAATTAAACCGCTGATATAAGCGCGTATTATCACCTGCTGTTGCATTCATCGATAAGATCAGTCAATTATTTATTATACATTTTGTTTCTTGTAAAATAAATAAACTGGTGTTGGCTAATAAGTCAAATATGAAAATAATTATAATAAAATTACTTTTCCTATGTACCTTCGGAGAAGGTAAGGAAAAGTAAAAAATTGTTTATCAGATTAGCAACAACATTTTGAATTATATATAAACGGTTTGAGTATCTGGAATGGTTGTTACTTCCCAAGAATGAATTTATTCATTTTAAATCCTTATAGTCCAGGAGATAGCGTGCAAAAAAGTGTCTGACTAACATCAAACTAGAATTTTGTATACAAATCAATCTTTTAGCGCCTTTTAAGAATATGTGGTCGGATTTTTAGTATATATTATAGTAGTCACGTTGATTTTTAGTAATATTTAACTATACTATTTCGTTGAATAACTAACCTATCAAGTGTGAAAATAACATCGACTTGATTTTTGGTCTACTAACTAATTCTGTACTTAGGATCATGAAAAACATACTATCCACCATAATTGGCGGGACATGGCCGCTCTCCACCATTTTGTTTTTTTCAAATGCCTATTGCCAAGCTATGTCTCGCAGACGAACTTAGCCGACCACATATTCTTAAAAGGCGCTAAAAGATTGACTTGTATACAAAATTCTAGCTTGATGTTAGTCAGACAATTTTCTGCACGCTATCTTCTGGACTATTAGTAACGATCAACTTTTCTCTAAAACATCCCTTTGTTTTGGTAGCTATTTTGTGTAATTCATTTATATTCTAAAAAAAAAAAAAAAAAAAAAAAAAAAAATAGGGATGTATCAATCTAAATAATTATTGCGGGTTAAGGTTTCGTATAACTTGGGCAGTTCATTAAATATTTCTTATAATGCTGCAAAAGGTTGTTTTGAGTTTAGACTATTTTAAACATTATCCTCTAGTTCAGATACGGCAGTTAAACATCTAGTTTATTAGCTTGTACTTACTTCCTCTAACAGGTTATGGCGTCATCTTAAAATGAATTCGCCCACACTGCAAAAAGAATGTATTTTTCAATTAAAAAAAAAAGGAGTGACGCTACCTGACCCGTGTTCATAAAACAAACTCTATATACTTTTAGTTTGGTATTCTCTGTGAAATATCGATTAAAATTGAATTTATGCTGTATAAAGGCCGATCATACCGTGCGGTACCGTCACAACTTTGATTTAAACTTTACCCTTTTAGTGTCGATGACGTACATACTCGTGTAAAATCAATCAACCTTTGTTCCCCTGGCGAGTTTCCGCTTCCAGTCCATAAGCTTAACTTGGGGCTTTATACCTTACAGGTGAAAGGGGACCCAAAACCATTAAGGATTTTCTATATAAAGGTGTTTTCAGAGAATTCGCCTTATTCAAAAGATTCCAGGGTATAGGTGGCAAAAAAAAGCTCCTTAATTTTAATGCCAGATGGTAAAGTGAATATTTCAACCGTAAATGGAACGGTCTTTCAATTTTAATTGGAATTTTAGCTTTTAATTTGTATTAATCAATGAAAAAGGGCAATATATTAAAACATACTTTCGTCATTTACAAATCAATTTAAAACGATTATCGGTTTCTATACTAGGCAACTAGTACTAGGTACTTCTATACTAGGCAAACTACAATAAATATTAAGAAAATAAGTGTAGTTACATAGTTTCACTTAGAGATAATAGTTTAAGAGGATGATTGGAGTGCCGGTAATACCCCCACTGGGTAGTTTGGCGTAAATAAAAAGGTTATAATTACATAAGGGTTCCTATAATATTATATTTACGCCTACAGCTCATCTCAACTATTATTATTATAAATTAATCACTTCCATACGTAATAATGAAATTTTACACACCTGTTTCTGTTTCAATTGTACGTTAGACGACATCCAGGATATACGCTCGAAAGTAAGGCATTCGTAAAAACGTTGTTTTTACTTTTTAGACGGTAAGAACCGATTAAAAGGTTTTAGCAGTCTTCATTACTTCATAGCGATGTCATTGTTAATTTTAGAAATAAAAATTAATTGAAAGTCTCGTTGAATGATGAAGATAAAATTTCCTCTCCCTAAAATTCCATTTTTAATTTTTAAAGACGGTCACGCGAGCGTTGCGCTCGAACGCTTAGCGTTGGTAATAGGACACCCCCTGGATCGTGGAATAATTTTTTCTTGCTGAATTAGTAAAATTGAATAAAAAAATTCGACCCTTAAAACTTTAAAACCCTAACCCAACTACTTCAACACGCAAAATGAAAAGTAAATTTAGTGTTTCAAAATAAATAATCTGCCGGTAATAACAAAATTTGTGAACAATTGATAAATAAATTAAACTAGTTTATAATCTTATTAAGGTGTAATTTGGACTTTGTATCAGTTGTGAAATACCTAGTTGGTTATTTTCTGGCATGAATGTTGTATTGTATTCAGAAATAGAAGCATCTCATCTGGTTACCGAGGTTTAATCATTTCAATAGGTGCTTTGAAGAGAGAATATTCCAGTTGTGTTAGTCTACCCGGTTTCCCGATGCCATATCTAAAGCCAGATCTCTTTGCCTTTGCAATCAGATTTCCTTTTTGTATGTTTTAGAACTGTTTATACCCATTCATTGCCAAGCTATGTTTTCCTCCTTTGCCCCTGTTTCCTTTTATTCCCTCTTCATTTTCACCTTTAATTAATTGAACGGCTATGTTTTATCTTTTGATTTTAATATAGTGACGAATCCTATTTAACGACGCCCTGTAATCCTGACTGCTGACGCCCTCCTTAGAACCACTTTCGTTCTATCTCGTTAGCGATCTTTGAATCCTATTCATTTTGACACATGGTTAAAATACCTAAAACACCATCCAATTACGCAGCAATTAGTCGGCTCGAGGGTGGCTAAATGTTATTATTGGATGAATCAGATTTGAGATGCCCTCAGCGCCTGACTGCTTGGGTTGCCATGGATACCCGTTGCTTTGGCAACCTCTTAACCCCCTCCCATTCAATAATATTCATTGTCCGACATCAAATTTCAATGAGTTATAAATATTCTGTTTGATCGTTATTTATTAATGTCGACTTAACTAGTTATACATTATGTAAAATTATATAAAATGTTTGTTACCGCTTTTCTCATTCCTACAGCAAATAGCAAATACTTATTCAAATTAACTTGGGTTTTTCCCCTCAAATATTTTATCTGCAATAAAAAAATCCGTATTAAATTGGGCCAATGTTCTTAGTAAACTGCTCTTGATAAAGGATTATATTGTTACAAGCTGTGTACGCTTATGCATTTAACGAAGCTACATATTCCATCTTAGCTTTATTTTACAAGTTTCATCTCAGGCCAGCAAGAGCAAGGACCCATGGGTGTTATTTAATCTCTATGTCTTCTAAAAACTTGATACTTTTACTGACAAGACCGTTGTTTACCATACAGATATAGGAGATGACAAGGGTTGAGCTTCTAGTACAATGTTTGAAGACTTAGTGAGTGTGATTACGGTTAGTCCTGAGATGACCTAGAAGAGATGACAATGTATGAGAGAGATGACAAGCTGTGGGTTACTCGTTACGTCACGGGCTCATCCTTCCCCTTTCGGTTTACTTCTACCCTCCCTGGGGGTAATGGGCCCGATGATCAATTACCGGGACATAGCAAGGTTTTCGGGCTCGGGTTTACCCCTAAAACCCCGGGGCCTTCCTTTCACGACCAGTACTAAACTTAGAGCAATTTAACTTCTCTAAATACACAGGTAGGGCAGCTGACCACCACTCCCGTCCTAGAAGTGTAATAAACATTAATAAGAAATGAATGTATGTGTGACATACAATTCCAGACATTAATCCCATGCTAGCATTACACGCCGTCTTATATGTCTTTATTAATTAAATCACTTTTCTGAGTTATACGTTGGATTTTAAGGATTTACTTATTAACTTCTTCTTACGTTTAAAATATTATTTAACTAGATTAATGTGTAGAAGGATTTTAGAATGATTTTTTTTCTTTTACAGTAGACAACTGTGCCTTTTAAAACCTATTTATTTATTCATTTGGAATAAGGGAGTACATTCTATTCTATTTTTAAATAAGATTTAAATAAAATGTAACATTTTTTTTTTTCAAAGTTGTAAAAAAAATAAATCATCCCTCTAGGTTTATTGGATGATAAAATAATAATAGAAACTTTGGAGGGGGTGAAATAATAAAATGCAATTGTTTTATAAATCAAAATAAATTTTATACAAGAGTGAGAAAAAAAATAAACCTTTAGATGCGACAGTTTAAAGAAAAGAGGAAAATAGTTATCTACCTTTGTCTTTTTCTAAAAGGTTATGTTACATTTTAGACATAATGAATGCACTTAATATAGAACCAACTCAGATGACTAAACATATCCAAATTTGGAAATTTAATCATTATGATGACTCTTATAAATGCAAAACGTTAATAGAAATTAAAACTGCAGAATTAAATAGAACGGGGGACGGCAATAAGACTGTATGAAAATAATTATTTGATCATTAGGAGTAATTTTATTCTACTGATGATTTTTTAACATAAGGAGGTTTGATTGATATGTGACACTTAAAGTCGGAAACCTCTACTCCAAAGAAACTATTTTCTTTTAGTGAACTTTTACATGAAGTAATGCTGTAAAGCCAAGTTTGAAATTAATTGCATCAAATTTGTTTTGCTAGGGACGGTAGATAGACGGCGAGGACGAACTTGTTTGAACCTAACAATTAGGCCTTTATTGATCCTATTTTTACTATACCCGTGGTAGAGTTCCATGATGAAAAGTTTGGTTATTAGATTAATGCTTTGGATATCTGAGTAGAAGCTTTAATGCAATTAAATATTTTTATTCTTTTTAACGCAGATTTTTATTTACAAACTACCTTTGGTACTGGGATTTCCAACTGATTTTCATTGAGGACAATACTTTATATTTATTTTGTCATTATTTTACTACGTTTCTATTAGCTTGCTTTCTTGATGGTTTGTTTGTTTGTCCAGTACAAATCTTTCAATCGATTTTTAACTAATTTCCCGAGTAGCTAGACATTTGAAACTTTTATAATTGCTCAGAACACGATGGCAATGCATTATTTTAATACTTTTAGGCATCTTTCAGCAAATTGTGCTGCATGGAAAGTTAGTTCGAAAAAATCCGCAAGTTATTTTATTTGTTTTGATATTTCTCATATTTACAGTCTTCATTTTGACAGGTTTCAAATTTATGACAGAAAATTTAAAAACGTAGTATATAAAAAGTTCTTTTTATCTTGCAATTATTATATGTGATTACCCTTATTTACGCACCTAAAAGTTCCTCTGGTTTTTGTATCATATATAGTTGATACAAACACTATATATCTTTCAATATTGGTTCTAAGTTGGTTCAGTTGGTTTTCATTTTATATCTACAGCCTTGTGTCTATTGTGAAATCGAGTCCTTAGAAGATGATAATACTGCATTTATCAAAAAGATTTTAAATGAGACATCCCCTTAAACTGAATTTTCTCGTCTTTTATAAAAACTTCTATTTGCTCTAAAAGTGCCTATCTTACTTTTTATATGGAACTCAATATAGCAGGTCTAACCTAAGTGTATTTATTGTGGTAGGAGAGAGCATGGTGGAGAGGCGGCGAGGCTCGGGTTCGGAGGGTGCTTGCCCCGTCATAGTGGCTAGGCCTAGGGGTCGATTCCTTACAATGCACAAGAGAAGAAGAAAACGTCTTACCACGAGGTCACTTCACGACACACCCGCACTTCTAGACGATATACACCACGGACTTGTACAGGTAACAACAACAACTCCCACGTATATATTTTTTTATTTACAACCTTTTACACCATTATTTTGAGAAGCTCTTAGTATTCTTCAAAGAAATCATGTCTTAAACATGATTATCGGTGGAAAATTACCTTTAAAGAGCTTTTTAAAATTTTGGATCATTTGCTTTTGTAAAGTATATTTAGAAAAATGCGTTTTTTTATATTTTGACAGTAAATCTAATTATATATATTCACAGTTATTATATACTATATTAATTATACTCGTATTATTATGAGATGCTATTTGTGTTGGACCTCCTATGGAACCTTATATCCTATGGAAACTTCTAAGGTTTATCATGTACTTTGGTCAAATTAAGTTTTGAGCAATTGCCCTCACTTCTTATTTTCACTCTTCATAAATTTTGAAGGGAAGTGGTTCTTCGACTATAAGAGGTTGCCGACCTTAGTTCTATTATTATATTATGTCGCTCTGTAAACAAGGGAGGAGGTAAGAGGTACTCGTATAATATGAATTATGAACTGATACTGTTCGTGCATAACACTCATGCCACTAACTGTTAGTATATCCTCAGCGCCTTCTTCACAACTGAGCCAGGCTTCGATTTCTTTCATCTTTCATATCAATAATAAAGACAACTTATATTACCGACAAATTACTTTACACTGTTATTATTTATTATAAATAAACATTTTAAATAACTAGGCATCGCGTGGCTCTATCATTGAAGCGAGCATATGAATGTTTACCCGTCCTAAACTATAAATATTATTAGTTCCTGACAGACTAAGAGACAGAAAGGGTTTACATTGAAAACGCTTGCTTTAATTATTAGTTGTAATGGAATAATTCGAGCACTTCGCATGTAGTGATGTTAACACATGACATGAATCATTGCTTGAATTTGTTGGTTCAGCTCAGTGCCGGATTTCCCACTAGGCCGTATAGGCACGTGCCTAGGGGCGGCAGCACCAGGGGGCGGTAGGGGCCGCGGGGTTTATCGCTAAGATGGCTGTTCTTCTATAGACGAGTTTTCAGCAATATATGCAAGAAGAAAACCAATGTGAAGTAAATTTAAGTATGATGATGAGTGTGATAAGTGTGCAGTGTTGTTTATTTTTTATTTACCTATATGGATATTTTTATTAGCGTAATAAATAGCTTTTACATTTTTTTTTCTGTAACAATCTTTTGTTCTAATATCAAAGAAAAAACAATTTAAAGCCAAGTAGCTATGTAACCAGAAATCCACCAGTTTTTTTCAAAAGATTTTAATAGGTTACCTACCACAAAATTAATAAAATTATAAAATTAAAAACGGTCTGACAAGTGTAAGAACCTTTAGTACCATAGTACATAGTAAGCATCTTAGCACCTCCGCCTGGTGTTTTGTGTGACCTAACAATCAACCTTTGACCAAACATGGTACAGTACTCAAAAAGCAAGTTTTTTGGCAACTTTTTCACAGTAGGTAATTTTTCAAGGGGGGAGGGGCGTCAAAATAGTGCCTAGGGGCGGAAAATTGTTAAATCCGGCCCTGGTTCAGCTAATGTATCCTTATAAAACTAGTATTTCCTCCAAAGGTCTTTATTTTATCGACTTCCTAGGGTAAGAAGTGGTAAGAGACACTTTTAACTTAATAATCTTAAAATTTCGAAGTCTAATAGTGTCTGGTTAAATGAACATTTATCTAGATACGGTGAAAGGGCGAAGATATTTGTCACCTATAGTTTTATTTTTTCTGCCTTTCGATTACATTATTTCATTTGTGTAAATTTATTAATAATAAAAAAAATAATAATAATAGACTAGATTGAATAAATTATATTTAATTAAAATTAAAACAATTAATATTTAAATAATAATAAAATACTTTATTTTAAAAAATAATGAGGTAGAAACATATATGATAAATAGGAGAGCATTGTTTTCAAACAATGGTGGATATTGGGATGATTTGGGTTGATAATCTCTCTTTGTGAAGATTTGTTGAACCTGATTACTCGCTGCGCCTTGTTTCTTGGTCCGAACGGTATTTCCTCATTAGAATTGAACCCCTATCGTGCAGTCCACATCGCCCTGTTTTACAAGCCTTTGTACTCCCAACTCCAAATCAATAGACCTCCAATGCAATATCTCGCTCCATTGTTCCGCTGTTACACAACCCTCTGTACAAATTTAATATCTGGATGTACCACAGAGAATAAATTGTTGGGTCCACCTTTACATTCGATATTAACTCTAATAATAATCACTTCGTCCCTTTAATTTAAACAGTTATACCTGGAATACGACGGCCGGCCTTTTAGAATGTTATTACATTCCAGGACATACTTGCCTCTTAGTATAAGATTAATGAAAATATTTTAGTATATTGCATCAATCAGTTATAGACAATGAAATTAAATATTGTTAAATTTTCATCAGTGCTGCATTATTTTTTCTCATTCATTCCGAAATTAATTATATCCGATGAAAGGCTTCTTTATTGTTAATTCTAAATTTATCAGTACTGTTTAATAACTTGCAATTGAAAAACAATAATATTTAAATAATTTTAAATTAAATTATTTTCATTTAAAGGTATTTTATTTATATAAGAGGATTTAAAACTATCAACTCAACCGCGTAGAGGAAAAAGAGCTGTATAATATGCTTTGTTGGATATCATGCTTTTTTTTAAGGTAGAAATATTATTGTGTGTGACCAAAATATCTCGAAGGCTTACCTATTGCAATCACATTTATTTTTATCTTATCATTCTTCAAAGTAAAACTATTATCGTTGAAAGGTACAAATTTTGAGCACAATTTAACTTATTTTCATTTGTGATAATAGATTGTGAAGAATATAGAGTATCAGGAAATAAGCTCTAGAACTAGAGATAAAAATAATTTATCTTCTGTGATTCGTCTTCAACTTCTTATAGAATTCCTATAAGAACCTAATCCTAACCTAGAATTCCTATTTAACTTCTTAGTTTTAGTTCTTATTCAATTCCACCTATACACCATTTTTTGTTATTTTTGCTTTGACATAATGAGATACGTGACAACTGATGTATCTATAACTACTTACTTACTCCATGGCGTTACAACCCTTGTAGGGACTGAGCCTTGGTTCTATCAGCCCATATCTTCTGGGTACTGATCGCCATCGTCTGACTCCTAAATGGCGCAAGTCATCTTCAAGATGTACCTATAATGGTAAAACTATACTCATTTATAATTATATTTTTAGACTTTCTTTAATTGTTAATTAATTTATTCCTCAGATTGCTAAATCTTTATAGAAATAAGGTGGGTTAAGTGTATTAATTATTTAAGTAGGGGGTGTTTTTTTAAATTACGAAAGAAGTGTTATTTTAACAAATGAGCAATATATGAAAAATTCGCGGGTCTTTTCTGTTAGTCCCCCCCCCCCGCTTTCCGAGC
>KZ651069.1:1277058-1287836 GCA_001010745.2 Gerris buenoi
TAAAAAAAAAAAAAAAAAAAATAATAATAATTATAAAGATTTCTTATCTTTGTGTATTTTCTTCTATAAATATATAAATAATTAATTATTTTTTCCAATGTGTAAATAGTATCTATATATATTATCATTCATACCACAGATAAAGGAATAATAAAATAATATATAATAAAAATAAAATGTTTGATTATTTTTTAAACAAAATATAAAATAAAAGAATTTAAACCATCCTGACGTGGTGAAACCATCCCAGGGTTTATAAAATTTATTGTAATAATAATAATAAAAATTAAAAATAAATAAATGGCCCAAATACATATTATGTAAATTGTATACTAATGTTTAAATTTAAATTTAAAAAAATAATAATATAAACTTAATAATAGTATTAATAATATTTATTGTTCCGACGAATGAGCTAATTCTCGTTTATTACTTAAGAATGTGCTAAGTGTTGTAATCAATCAATTTCTTACTGGTTAAGATTTTTATGAACTAAAATTTAATTAAATTACAAAAGAGATGTTTACTTAGAAGTTCCATTTAAATGTGAAGGAATATTAGGCATACTTAAATATGTCTGATTTATTTTTAAAAATAAAAAATAAAAATAAAAATATATATATTTTTTTTTCGATAATGGGTAAGGCTCTTCCTTAATTCTTAATGGTAATACTTATACCCTGAAGAACAAAATATTTTTAGAACTTAATTTAAGCAACTCCGAGAGTTTAAAACACTGATAGTCAGATAACATTCTTATATTTAAGAGCATGTGGATTTAGCTTTTGTGTAAATATTATAATTGAATTATAAGATGTACAAATAAATAACTTATATGGTCTGTGAAATTATACTATTAAAAATAACTTTGCATACAAATTTTAATAATTATTGGAAGAGCTTTTTCTCTTTATGAATTTCCAAATCTGAACCACATGATCCAATAAGACAAAGCATGTTTATTCGTTTGTTTAATTGGTTTATTTTTTATTCTATAGAAAGTAGAAAGAATGAAGTGCTTAACTCTTGAAATCTATTCTTTTTTTATTTGTATAGAAGGGAACGTTAAACCAAAAAAAAATAGCCTTAAATACTGATAGATATGGTAGTGTATTGTAGTCCAAATTATATAATAGCAATTCAAAACCAACTTTAGTTAACAGTTCTTGTTATCTTAAATGTTTAAGGTAACTTTATTTAACAATACGATATTTATCCTTATTTAAATAAAAACCCATTTTATTGGTACGGAATGTTATTATTATGTAAAAATTATTTGATTAGAATAGTTTACAAAATTATTTTGTAAATAAATCTTAAAACTAATTAATACCTACATTTTATGGATACACATCTTTAAGTAAGTAAAAGCAATGTTACTTTATCCATTGTCTCAATTAGAAAAATCTTTGTTAACAAATTAAATAACAATCGGTTGGTGAGTAAGTTGGAAAACATAGTCTGGGTTGAGGAGACAAAATATTATATTATATCGCAGGTTTTTGTTCAGGATTCCTAACCATCATCAGATATATGTGATGTATGGATATTACATTTATTAAAAGCATCAAAGCTTTTTGTTCTGGATTAACGATCATCATATGTGTAAATAATAATAATTACTAATGAACATCCCTGAGTAAAAAGCTTTGCTGCAAATAACAAATTTAATCTTCTGAACAATAACGTCCGGAATATTATATACCCAAGTCCACCGATATAAGATATTATGACACACATAGTTGTTTATAATAATTCTATGGAAAATATAAATATTTTTTTAAATTAACTGAAATCAAGAGTTGGCACTTTAATTTTTCTGTCTTTAATTATTAAAAAGTATAGATTTAGTTCCAAACTAAATATGATTTATTTGGAATTATGAATTTTTTTTATGAAGAAACTGTTAAATTTTAACATTATATAATCATTTAATGATTCAATCAATCATTTATGTGGGCAGAAAATTGTTTTCAGATACAACAACTGATTTACAATTTTAAAAAATCTACTAGAAGTTCAGTTTAAACTCCTAATAAATTCCTTTTTTTAAGTTCAACTGATTAAGACGGTTTTTTAAGTATTATTAAATAATAATAATAATAATAAGGGGGGGCCGGTGTAGCCGAGTGGTTAGCACACTCGACTCTGAAACCAAGGTCTAAACCCCGGCTGTGAGTTCGAATCCCAGAGGGGTGAGACATGTTTCACACTGATGATCTCATCTAGTAGATGAGTAAAGTGGCCGGATAACCCACGTCCTGTAATATCCTAGGCTGTTAAACAGGACTAAAACCAAAAAAATAAAAAAAAATAATAATAAATGCAGCCTATAATTCAATAATATGCGGCACATTTGCTTGAATCCATGTCAATGTTATTTCATAGCTTTTATTATAATACCTTTTAAAAATCATCTTTCATTTATATTTTTTTAAATCAAACACTATGGTATACAATGATCGCATTCAAATCTATATTAATATTTTATTTAATAGGATTTCTTTTCATTTTTAATTCCATAGTATTTTGTACAATTAATTTTCATGAATCAATAACTGTACTAGTTCAAAAACCATTAATAAAATAATTATTAAAGCCATAACTTGACTACCACCATATTCTTTTTTATATAAATTATTTATTTTTGTTTACAGCAGGTGGACCTTGAGGCTTTTAATTTACATATTATGGCCAATTTACTTCTAAGTTTCCTCAAAATCACATTAAAAATAATTTTATCTAGTGTTTGAAATCAAATATTTACAACTTTTTCCCTTTTCTTATGGTCACTGGTAATTTTAAAAATGATTCATTAATTTATAAATCCTTGTGACTTATGAGGATTTATATCTTGGGATGTTTATTTGATTACTTTATTTACATAATTAATACAATTTAGACGATATCTAATTAATAAAATGCCCATTTGATAATTTTCCATTTAGAGAATATGTTTTAAACGTAGAAGATATAATATTAGATGTATTTTATAAAGAAACAAGTTCAAGGTAGATCCTTCCAAGAGTTCAATGAGAAATCACATTTAATGCACATGTGTACGCACAAATAGATCTTATTTAATCATTTTGCAGCAGAAGTAAGTGTTATTTTTTTCATTCACTAATTCAAGCCCATTTTTATATTTATATATTTTTTTCACTTTATTTTATTGATATTATTTTTGTTTTCTTTTTCCGCTCCTACACTTATTTTCCCCTTTGAAAAAATTAAAAAAAGCACCAAATATCTATTACATTGTTAATTTTTATCAGAATATATTAGTTAAAGCATGAAATTAAAATATTTTATTTTTTTCATTGAAATTTTCTCAGTATTTTTTTCCAATTTTCTTTTTGTAAATATATCTTATTTTTATTTTTTTTATTTACCAATTAATAATTATTTTCAAAGTCCTTTATAATCATTCATCCTATATTCTACTAATTCCCTCTTCCTATTTGTTTCTTGAAATTATTTTATTTAGTCCTTTTTTAAATTTAAAATGGGGAAAATATTATCAAACCAATAAGGTTACAACCTGAGTTTATTCGGAATTTTTTCTTTTTTAAAAAAAAAATTGTACATATTTTAAAATTATAAATAATTAATAAATTATAATTATAATAAATTGAAATCAGATGTTGTATTTGAAATAGTGAAGACATAAGAATATAAGAAGGAAAAAGAGGCTTAAAGCTGTTTGACTGAGTATGTTTATAGAAGCTTTGCTTTTGATGTGTTTATATTGGCGGCCGGTTGTATAGTGCTTATTTTGTCTGTTTGGCTTTAGGTGTTTTGCGCCCCGTTGCCGCGGGTTATAAAGATAACTCAGGTTGTTCACCGGTTCCTCCGCCTCTCCCTCCCTCGTTGAGAACAGCCCAAGGTATCCTGTCAATCCATATACATTTTTGCTTTTTGCCTGTATTATGATTTGATGCTCGCTTCATGCTTGCTTTTTTATTTTTAGTGAAATAGTTGTATGTAGTTATAAAAGTAATATAATAAAATTTAGAAAAGAATAGATTTGACACAGAAGAAAAAATGCAGGTTGGTGCCAAGTTTTTAGCACCGTATTAGTTGGTTTATCTGAATGAAAGAAAAAAATACATCAACTACACCAAAACTTCTTAGCCCAGTCACTTTAGGTTTTCACTTCGGAATAAATCCCACCAAGCTAAATTTTGGTATACACCCTCGTTTTGGCATCAGAAATAACCGCTCAAAAGTCTAGCTCAATTGGGCGTTCGGAACCTTACAAAATGGCAGCCAAAAGGTACAAAAAACAGTTTTTCAGATATATCTCGGAATACGTTAACCCTACGACAATAATAGTTCTAAAATAAAAGTTATAAATAGTTCTGAAAATTAAATTCTCTACAAAAAAGGTTCCTTACACTTTTTCTGTACAGTTAACGGCTTCCACGTAATTGTGCGGGGAAAAGGACCCCAGGCGTTCGGAGCTCTCATATACGGCGTTCGTAGTGCGACGGCGCCCAATTTTTCTATTAGTCCAGTCAAATTAGAAAATAACTTTGCAAAAAATCCCAAAGTTTTGGAAAGTGGCTTAAAAAGTTTGTATGACTTTACTGTCTAACATACTAAAAGTCCCCGAGGGTGAGGGGGGAGCTCACCCCTCCCAGGGGGAGCAATAGGTGCTTTTTTGGCTTTTTACCAAATATCTTTAAAACTATTGACATTAGACGAATTATGGTTATTTAAAAATTTGTTCTTCATTAAATTTCCAATAAAAATAGTCCTCTAAACTTTTTTTCTATCTCCAAGCGTTTTTGAGTTACAAGCGCTCAAAATTCAGTCATAAAAAATAAATTAGGATTGGGGGACAAAAGAACTCTTTTGTTTGGGATTTCTGACCTTAAGCCACAATCTATTTATTTTTCCATATATTTTTGACTCCCTCTTCCTAATTTTTCATTTCTCTATTTACCCCCCACTTCCAAACTCCCCCCAAAGACCACTCCCTAAGGGCCCCCCAATTTTTTTTAGTAATATTAGAAAAACTGAAAAAATTCAGTTGTTGCTATATAGCTCGTAAACTATGCGTTGTTCGATGTTAATTTTTCCTATTAGTTTTTGAGTGCAATAAATTTACAACAATTTAAGTCTAACGGCAACTCTGTACGTCCAATAGTTTCCGAGATGTGGCACTTTAAAAATTGATTTTTTTTTTATTTATTTTTTTTTTTTAAATGGAAATTTTAAGTATTGTTCTCGTATCGGGGCGAATATCGGCGTAAAACAGTTAACCTATGAGACAAATTATAAGGAATGAAGTTGTAGTAAAGATAATTGGCTTCTTTTTACGTCCAACTACAACTCTGTACGTCGTCAAATTGTTACCGAGATATAACACTTCAAAAATTGGCAGTGTTCCCAAAAAATGGAAAATTTAAGTATTGCTCTCGTTTCAGGGCAAATATCGGCATAAAACCTTTACCTGACAAGAAATATTATAAGAAATTAGGTTGTAGTCAATGTAATTGGCTTTTATTTAAACTAAAAATGAAACCAGTAGGCAAAATAGTTTTGATGCAATTGTAAAAAAAAACAAAAATGGAAAATTGGGGAGGCCCTTAGGGAGTGGTCTTGGGGGGGAGTTTGGAAATGGGGGATAAATAGAGAAATGAAAAATTAGGAAGAGGGAGTCAAAAATATATGGAACAATTAATAGATTGTGGCTTAAGGTCAGAAATCCCTAACAAAAGAGTTCTTTTGTCCCCCAATCCTACTTTATTTTTTATGACTGAATTCTGAGCGCTTGTAACTCAAAAACGCTTGGAGATAGTAAAAAAGTTTAGAGGACTATTTTTATTGGAAATTTAATGAAGAACAAATTTTTAAATAACCATAATTCGTCTAATGTCAATAGTTTTAAAGATATTTGATAAAAAGCCAAAAAAGCACCTATTGCTCCCCCTGGGAGGGGCGAGCTCCCCCCTCACCCTCGGGGACTTTTAGTATGTTAGACAGTAAAGTCATACAAACTTTTTAAGCCACTTTCCAAAACTTTGGGATTTTTTGCAAAGTTATTTTCTAATTTGACTGGACTAATAGAATAATTGGGCGCTACGAACGCCGTATATGAGAGCTCTGAACGCCTAGGGTCCTTTTCCCCGCTCAATTACGTGGAAGCCGTTAACTGTACAGAAAAAGTGTAAGGAACCTTTTTTGTAGAGAATTTAATTTTCAGAACTATTTATAACTTTTATTTTAGAACTATTATTGTCGTAGGGTTAACGTATTCCGAGATATATCTGAAAAACTGTTTTTTGTACCTTTTGGCTGCCATTTTGTAAGGTTCCAAACGCCCAATTGAGCTAGACTTTTGAGCGGTTATTTCTGATGCCAAAACAAGGGTGTATACCAAAATTTAGCTTGGTGGGATTTATTCCGAAATATCATCCATATTTTGTCTTAAGTGACTGGGCTATCTATTAACATTCAATTATCCATAGCTTTTAGCCTCCAAATAACCTATACATAGGTTAACTATTTTATCAGCTTATGACTGGTTTTGACCTTTCTTTTTCTAAATATTACTTTAATAACTGCATATTATTAATTGTAAATTTTCCAAATGTCTTTATTATTTAATTAATCATTTCTTTTTTTTTAACTTTAATTTATTTGAATGTTTCACAAATAATAAAATTATTTGTCATGCTTTTTTGTCTATTAAGTGGTGAGTAGGAAAAGCTATTTAAGTTACATCCAATATTTATAAATTTCTATTTGAGCTCATTGTTTATTTTTTTTAAATCCAATTTAGAGTTACTTTTTTATTTCTTTCTCATTGTTGCTTTAAAAATGTTAATTTGGTCTATGCCAAACTCTCAGGGCCAAAAACCTGCAATGCGCTTTTTATTTAATGCATAAATCTTTAACTATAGATTGGCCATAAAGATAACTTAAATTGGCTATACATTTACTTACCTTATTCTAAACTTTCAATTCTATAAGGTATGTTCTTGCTTCCGAGCTTTCAGAAGGTATTAGAAGCTTAGAAGCTTCTAATCATTACCTCTAATCATCACCTTATGATCATTTTAAAGAATAAAAAGTTATTAGGTCTTCGAATACAAAAATTCCTTGACAGAAATATGTTTCAGACATTAGGGAACATTTATGGTATCGTAGCTTACAGTCTGTTAGTTGTCTGTCGTAACTTATGTCGTCAGTCTGTTAGTTTGTTTATTAACATTTCTGTAAATCACCTTATATCTTAAAAAAGTGCTCATATGATTTTAATGAAATTTGGATGATTTTAAAAAATAAATTTGACCTGGGAATAGGTTCTTTCAAATCCCAGTAGAACGGCATTTTTAAAACTTGAGTGATCAATCATCCAATAATAGGATGCAAGGAAGCTATGTGCCACATTAATTGACAGACTATTTTAATGTTATTTAATTTAAACTCAATTTATAACGAGTATCAATCTACATGGTTTGTTTTAGTGTAATATTTAATTTTTAGAATTAGTAATTTAATTCATCTGATTTGAATGTGTAAACGTTAGAGTTTAACTATTAAAATGTTATTTAATGTGACGGACAAGGTTATTTATACTTTTCTTCTTCAATACTATATTTAATTTTAAAAAAAAAATAAAATAAAAATAATGGCAAGAAATCCTTTACTTGTAGAAAAAAAACAATGCTGCAGCTACCATCCTTCTTGAGGATTGTAGAAAAGCAAAATTTGAAGTCAAAACAAATGAGTTGGCGAGCAAGAGGATACTTAAAAATTCATCTCCACAACTTTAGCATCTTTTATTAGGGGTGAAGAATACAGTCTTGTGGTATTTTCTTCAAAACGTTAATTTTTTTAAATGTGTTTCTCTTTTACAATAATCCTACTGAAGAAATATCGCTCAAAGAGGACTTGCACAATAATCTTATCTCAACATTGAAAAACTTTTCTTTTTTTCTGTGTTAAAATGATAGTATCTGAATGTAAAATTATACTATCTTATGTTCTTATTTACCAAGGGCAAAGATTTATTGATGGACATAATGAAAAATTGTGTTCAGGATTAAGCATCTTAAACTGTTCTTTTTTTATTTGTACCTTTTCTTACTTGATACATTTTTTTTTTTTCTTTCATTTATTTTTTTAACATAAAGGGGACACTAATTCTTGCTCTCCGGGGTTAAGTTTAAATAAAGGTTTTGCCCAAGACCCGAATGACAATTTAAACTTCATACCCATTACAAACTTCTAAGCCAATATCTCCTTTGGAAATTTAAAATTATTGATATTTATAGGAATGTAAAATTAATTAATCGGATCAACTAAAATTTTAAAAGTTTAATAATTATCTAATAAATAACAAATTTTATCATTAAAACAAATGTATGGACGTAACTGTGTATCTGAAAGGGGACTGATGTCAGATTTTTATATCATTTTGGGGAAACAAATTATAATAATAATAAATTTAATCTTTCCTTGAAGAAGTTTTTCTAAATAATTATGAGCAAATTCTTAATTAAATACTTTTTAAATAATAATAAAACAACCTTAAGATAGTTCTCATCTTTAGCTTTTTTTTCTTCAAAATTTTACAATTTATACTATAGTTAAGTATTAGAGCTATTGTATATTTAAAATATTTATAACATCTAGATTTTTTTTTTAAATTTATTAAGTATAGTGTTTTGGGCTGTAGTGCCATAGAGAAAGTAAAAAAAAGTATTTTTTTGTTTAAGTACAATTTTAATGATGTAATTTTAATCAACTTTAATAATTCTAATAAGTAAAATATAACTTTTTTAAAAAAAAAATTGTACATATTTTAAAATTTGTAAAGAAGCAGACTTATTAAGAAAAATGCATTTTGATATTTTTAAATTACTTACCTTAGTCAGCTTTCTATAAAACAGAGGGTATGAAAATTGTTGATCATTGAATATTTTGAAATAAAATTTAATCATAAAAAAGGAAGCTATCTTTCTACTATTAACTTAAATTATTCAAATAATTGTAAAATAAATAAATATAAAACTAAGTAATATAAATGTTACTTGCATAATACTTAAACTACTGATTGCATTTTGTTCAGTCTGAATCCTTTTATAATTTTAAATGAAGGAACAAAAAACAAGTGTTCTTATAGGAGTTGGAGCAGAGGTTTATATCTAAGATTTGATTCTTTAGTTGATTAGAAATTAAATTAAATCTTTAAAAGAAAATTCAGTCCCTACTTTTTCCCTTTAATATCTTATTAACGGATCTAATGGCCAATTTTGATCGAAAGCATTGTACAATAAAAACTTTTGAGTAGATCTCTAAAAATCAAGATTTCTAAATTTCCTCCTATTTATCTTCACCAGTTTTCTACACTTATATAACTACATTTAAACTTAATATCTGTTATTTAGTTTATTTATCTATCGTATCAAATCTAAAAAGAAAAAAATCACCAAGAAACTGTAATTAAAATATTGCTTTTTTTTAATTAAATCTTATTTGTCACCAATATTTGCTTACCTCTGAATATAAAACTTTTAAATTTTAAATACTTCTAAAAATAAATAATGTTACAATAATATTATACTTGCATTATAGTTATAATAATTACTGATTACTTTTTGTTCAAACTGAACCCTTTTATAATTTTAAAATAAGGAACAAAACACACTCACTCAAGTGGAACAAACCTTGTTTTTCAAATGGATATATTTTTTATAAAGAAAATTATATAAATTATTAAATTATTAGTTTTTTTAACTATCTGGTCTTGTTATTATAAATATTACTGTTAAACAAAATCTTAAATATAAATAATCATTTATGGGATGAGATAAGTAGAATCCATTTTGAGATAAAAAAATATAGATATATTTAAAAATATTAGCTTTTCAGAATGTGCTAGTGCCATAAAAAAATATAAAAAAATATATATGATAGGTGTATAATAAAAAAATTAATTTCCCTTGGAAAAATAGAAGTTTTTAATAAAATAATAACTATTTATCTTTTAAGTATTAGGTTTTTTTATTTTCAAAACCCAAATATTTATGTGGTATCTCTGGTCTGTTTTTATCTGTGGAATAATAAACCTAATTTGTTAAATGCTCTCTATCATTCAATTTCTTAATCAAATTATATTATGGTAGCTGAGTTTTTATAATTTAAACTGTAAAAATCAGTATTTAATTTTAAAAGAAAAAAAGTCAACTTAAAAACATTTGAAAGAAAGGACCTCTATCAGACAAAAGGTAATAGGAAATTGTATGAAGACCATATTATTAAAAAATACATCAAATAGTTCTGGGTGCTGTCATTATATTTACTGAAAATTAAAAAATAATACAATAAAATGTGTAAGAAAAGTATAAGAGGTAAAGGATAAAAGTTGTGATAAAATTAAATTACAAAAACCTAAAGTGAAGTGCTTATTATTAACCTTTTTGAAAAAAAAATCTATTTCGATTTTAATTTAAAAATTAATTCTTCTTGGAATTTTATGGTACATAGTTAATTTTTATTGGGGTTTTATCTATTATGGTAAAATCAGTGACGCACCCACGGGGGGGGGCTGAGGGGGCTTAAGCCACCCCCCCAGAGCCCCCCAAAAAAATATACAAACTTAAGAAAATACCATTACCGATACGAAAAATTCGTGAGGAAGATCATGCATGAGTGTTTTTTTAATAATGCCTGCTCATAAAACGCCAGAAAGTAACATTTTTATATGGACTTCACGTATTTTCTACAATATATAAAAAAAATTAAAATTAAAATTGAACCCC
>KZ651069.1:1288991-1313765 GCA_001010745.2 Gerris buenoi
GGGGGGGGGGGATTAGAATTACAATTGTGGTCCTTAGAATTACAGAACTATTTGTCCCTGGTAATTTAAAATTAAAATACAACTTTATATGTATGTCCGATAAATCTATTTTTTCCAAAAAGGATGCTGCTTGAATCTTAGTATTTTTGAACCTATTCAAAGCTCTGGTGAGCTTTATGCTCTCCTATCTCAATTTTTCTTGACCCCTGTCCCCTCCTTCGGTCACATATATTGTAATTCTCTTGACAAATGTCAGAAAAAAGTCTCAAAACATTTGTTATACGACTGAAAAAGTAATATAAATACAAAGAATTAATATGAGGAAAAATCAATTTATTTTTTTTTTCTTATTTTTAATTTTTCTTAAAAAAGTAAGGTCATCAGATTTTTTTGACTTTTGATTCGTTTTCTTGATGGTTTAAAGATATTCAAACGTCCAATATATTTTTTTTTGGGGGGGGGCGAAAAATTGGATCAAAAACACAATTTTTCCAAACTTTAGGCGCATTTTTCGGGAAAACTGTACATATAGGAGAAATTTTGACTTTAGATTCTGACTCAGCACACCAAAATACTTCAGAAAAGGACATTTTTTTGCAGAACAGTGTAATTTGAGAGATAAATTATATTATATTATCTTGTAAAGAGAGAGGGAGAATAATAATTATGTACTTCAAACAATTATTGTTTTTTCATTGATTTTCTAGTCTTAATACTTTCAGCTTTACTGAAAGAAAGAAATATTATATATAATAATAGCCTTTCTTGTTCATTTATTATTTAATTTTATGATCAAATGCTATATTTTTTTTTCTTTAATTTGAAATCACCTTATAAAATTTGTATATAATTTCACTCTTACAAGGCCCTTTAAATATTTAATTTATACACTTATTTATTTATGAAGTGTGATTACTTGTATTCGTATTTTTTTATTTTTTTTAAAGTATTACTTCCTTTTTGTATAACTTCAAATTAAATTACTACATAAGTGTATTTTATTGTTATTTTTAGCCTTTTGTCATTGTTTATAAATTCTAGATATTTTTTATTACATGATTGTTTATATTTAAATGTTAAATACTTGTACCTGGTGCAATTATTATATGTATATATTCTTCCCTTTATATTGTACAAAATGGTTGTGCCCAAAACTAAGTGTGATTTCTTTTTAAAAATTAATTAAAAATAATGTCTCATAAGCTGTTGATATTTTTACCCTTGATTATTTTGAAAAAATTATTCAATACTATCAGAGATGATGACTGCATTCTGTTGAACTTCAGAAGTAGCAGATTAAAGGAATTCATTCAACTTTCTTTTACATTTACGTTATCAGATTTTTTACCATTGAGTATTAAGCCATATTATCTTTTTGAATGTAGAAAATTAATATTTGGCTTTTTTTGGCTAGTGGTATAAATACATTCCTTATTAGTATTAATAATTTAACTAAGAACAGTGTTTTTGAGGTGCCACAGATCAATATAATCATTATCTTAGACCCTGTTCAAGTTGTTAGCATTGAAAAATTCACGTCCTTGTGTTTCTCTAAGGATATCTGACTGAAAAATCTCCTCTGCTCTTCTTGAACAATAAAAAATACCAAAGGAAACTTAGAACTTGTACACTCAAAGAAGAAAGAGTGCAACTGGTAAGCTTAAAACTCTTTTAGATAAGAACAAAATGATTCAAGCAATTAATATGTCTGTTTGATTTTGTTTTTTGAAGCAGGTTCTGACGTTGAAGAAAGAGTGAGGAAATGTCGCAGAAAGAAACTTTTAGCTCGTCGAAGTTCAGGGGGACCTGAGACATTTTTACCACCTCCAAAATCTCCTACACCTTCTTGGAGGAGGGCATCGTTACCACTTGATGTATTAGCTCCTTCATTTCTGTGTAAGAAACTTTTAAAATTTTATTTATCTATCATTCTTTAAAAGTTGTTTTAAATTTAATACTCAATCTATTATTTGTGTGGTTTTTAAACTTTTAAAAGAACTTCATAGATCAATCCAACCCTTGTTGGATAATAACGGGTTTTGAAGAGTACGATAAATACAAGGGTGCAACATCTCAAGCTTTTACCCTAATAGGCTGATAAGGCACAAAAAATCACATAATTTTTCTCACTCTCCTTATGTCAAGTTGTAGACTCAGTCATTTTCACCACTTGAAGGCTCCTTCAGATGGAGAAACTTATTCTTTCTTTGTATAGTTTTGTGACTGCCTGTACTCGTGGCAGTCAAAATAATGCTGTCGTTTTATTCTTTTTCTACTATATTTGTTATATTGAATACAATAAATTTTATCTTCTTCTCTATTCTGCTCTTCCACTCTTCCTATCTTTTTCTCACTCTTCTGCTCTTCTAAAAACTCTTCGTTGCTCGTTTGAAAACTCCTCGTTGCTCGTTTGAAAACTCGTAAAAAGACTTTAACAGCATTAAAATAATAAAATATAACTTGTTTCTTGAGAAAATTAAACACTGTGAAAACTTTAAAGACATTGACAATTAAATTTAAAACAAATACTTTCACATGGCTCCCCAATTGCTTGCAATTCTTTTGTAGGCTCCATCGGCGGGGATGAATCTTTATTCGGTTCCCACAGGTTTGTCCGCAGAAGATAATTGAATATTCTCCTTACGGTACCTATTTACCTTTCCATCAGCCAAATATTTTTTTACAGATTTTACATCTACGTGTATCTCTTCTAGAGATCTCTTTAACTCTAGTTTAGCCCTTAAGAAATTAGTCCAATCTGGACTAGATATTAGACAGCTATTAAAGGAGACACCTTCGTAAACAGCCGAACAATCAAAAACAACTCTTTTTTTTTGGATGGTATATCCCATGGTGGGGAAGATACCAAACCCGTCCTTGTTCTATATCATGTTCGTTTGCTTCCTTGGCGTGTCCCTTAAGTAGCATGTCACTTACAAACTTTATATAATCTAATCTAAACTTTTCATTTTTAAATTTGTTTTTTAATTGACCCAATCTAATCTCAGCTGCTCTAAAATTGTTCGGTATTCTTGAATTATCAGATCGGAAAGGAAGGGGCATCTCATAATGTTTATCTGGCCGATGTATGATACCCTTCTCAATTTTGCTTATAAATTTACGATCGTTTACTGATAAACCTAAACTATAATTTAAAATATCTGTATTTGTATTCAAATTAAATAAATTCAAAATTTCTTTCATTGATATTTGACGTGATAAATATTGACTTTTTATTTTAGTACTTAAACTTTTGGGGCCAACCTAGCCTTGTCCTCACACCATATGGCTCGTTCCTGTCTCCAGGAGCAGATTCCAAAGGGCATAGTGCCTGTGGGCAGTTATTGCCTATAAGCACTTATAGGCAATAAAACGTCTGATAAGAACTCTAAGGGTCGGTTTCAGAAAGCAGGGTTTAACTAGTCCGCGACTAGCGTTAGTCGAGGACTAACTAACTCTGGGGTTAAATATTGGATTTCAGAGAGAAGGTTTAACTCAAGGATTAGCTTAGTCTCGGACTAAAGTTAGCCCGGGTTTATTTAACCTTTGTTTACAATTTATTTTTGTGTCAAACTATTATTCTCAATAAATGAATTAATCGATGTTGTTAATAAAATGTGTTCCTATTAAGTAAGATACGATAAGATCTATCATAAAACATACTTTTTATTTGTTTTAATCAATTCAGTGTTTGACTAAAGTCGTGGACTAGTTAACCCGTAGGTTAAATAAACGCGGGCTAACTTTAGTCCGAGACTAAGTTAATCCTTGTGTTAAACCTTATCTCAGTCAAATGGTAGTTTGAAGTGGAAAGTTCTGGTGTAATTGTTGTTAGTGGTTTACTTTATGTTTGTGGGGTGCTGAACACGAATCTGAAGTTATCCAACAAAATTTCCCACGGCAAATATGAGAAATCATCGAAAAACTACTTAAAAAATGATTTTTTATTGGTTTTCAGCTTATAACTTGCAAAGCAATCTATTAACGCAAAAAGTGGTCTAGTAGTAAAATAAAAAGGAGAAAATAACCTACAATTTATGTCTATAACATTTATTTGTACGTCGTACGGTTTTCACGCAAATGGGAGTTGAAATATTGGGAAGGCTTGGAGAGTGCTGAAGTGTAAACAGTTTGTGGCCGGACTGCGCTGGCAGTCAGTTTTATGTTTTTCGGTGTGCTGAACAAGAATCTGAAGTTGTCCAACAAAACTTTTACACGCAAATATGAGAGATCATCATAAAACCACTATCTTCTTTTTTTTTTTTTTTTTTTTGTGGATTTCGCCTTATAACTTGCAAAGCAAGCTATTTACGAAAAAAGTGGAGAAGTAGTAAAATAAAGAAGAGAAAAATACCTACAAATTATCTCTTTTCCATTTTTTGTAAGTCGAATGGTTTCTATGCAAAAGAGGGTTGAAATAACCGGGAAATCAATAATTTTTGAAAAATACCAACAACAATAATAGAACCTGTGTCTAAGAGCTCGCATTAGTACTTAAATACATATAAATTGTTCAGAATGTCGCTAAATATTATTTTAAGAATAAGGTTTGTTGCTATTTTTCAAAAAGTATTGATTTCCCGGTTATTTCAACCCTCTTTTGCATAGAAACCATTCGACTTTTTTAAATGGTAAATAGATAATTTGTAGGTATTTTTCTCTTCTTTATTTTACTACTTCTCCACTTTTTGCGTAAATAGCTTGCTTTGCAAGTTATAAGGCGAAATCAACAAAAAAAAAAAAATAAAAGAAGATAGTGGTTTTATGATGATCTCTCATATTTGCGTGTAAAAGTTTTGTTGGACAACTTCAGATTCTTGTTCAGCACACCGAAAAACATAAAACTGACTGCCAGCGCAGTCCGGCCACAAACTGTTTACACTTCAGCACTCTCCAAGCCTTCCCAATATTTCAACTCCCATTTGCGTGAAAACCGTACGACGTACAAATAAATGTTATGGACATAAATTGTAGGTTATTTTCTCATTTTTATTTTACTACTAGACCACTTTTTGCGTTAATAGATTGCTTTGCAAGTTATAAGCTGAAAACCAATAAAAAATCATTTTTTAAGTAGTTTTTCGATGATTTCTCATATTTGCCGTGGGAAATTTTGTTGGATAACTTCAGATTCGTGTTCAGCACCCCAAAAAACATAAAGTAAACCACTAACAACAATTACACCAGAACTTTCCACTTTGAGCTCTTTTTATGGATCATTTGACTGGACTATCTCTGAAACCCAATATTTAACCCCAGAGTTAGTAAGTCAAAACATTAAACAAATGGACAAATACATGGACCTTCTTCTTGATTTTTTCTTAGCGAACTCTGTAACAACTTCGGAAAAATACGTGGCTAACGCTTTTTTTACTGTTTTTCTGGGAATAATAATTATCATAAAAATAAAAAATTATCCGAAAATTTCCCCCCAGAAATTGCCACCTTGGGCAATTGCCCAGTCTACCCATTGGTAAATCGGGGCCTGATTATTGGATTTAATAAATTACAGTATAAAATGTATTACTGTACCCACAACATTCGTATCCACTGTCTCCTAATAGAATACCACCCATGTCTCTCGATTCAAAACGTGTATACATAAAATCTAGAATTTTTAAAAATTTCAGAGTCGTGGGTACTGCCTTTCCATCTTGCAACAATTTTTGAAAATTCTATGTTTGTACCACATGCTCCTTAGAAATTTATCGAAAAGTATCCTTTGCGATTTCTGTATTTTTCTTTATCTTCAGTAGATGGACATGCTAACCGAATATGAATTACATCTATGCAACTAAGTACATCAGGAAACCCATATTTACGATAAAAAAAAGGTCGTTTGGTTTTCATGGCGTATTCTCACTCGGGGAAAATTATATAATCGTTTTGATAATATTACTTATAGCTTCAGCTACTTTATGCACATCACGACATACACTTAACTCAGATACATAGCACAAATCTGCTGTCTCTTTATGAAAGGTTCCGCCGGCAAAAATCTCAAGGCTATTAAAACACCTGAGTTTGAAGTTGAACCGGCACCGGACTTCCGACCAGTGACTCCTTGTTAAGGGCAGGTGCTAATATTTTAATTAGTCCTCTTATGCATGTTTTAGAAAACCTATATCTGTCTTCAAATTCGTTATTTTTAAGTTAGATGAAAAGGTTAAAATTACTTAATAAATTTTTTCTTCTGTTTAATATGTCTTCATTGTCGTCTAAATTAAATCTAAATATTCAATATAATCCATTTTTAAAAATCAAATTATTTAGTTATTATTATTATTATGATTTTTGTTTTATTATGTGATAAACTTGAAAAACGAAAAAAAAAAAAAAAAATCACATAAATACCCTTCTTTTTTAATACTAGATACCGTACAAGAATATTCTATAGTAGTGAATTCTAAATTTATAGATAAAAACTAAAAAAAATTGTGTAAACCTAGGTTAATTAATTTTAAATAACGTGTATTTAATTTTCAAATAAAGTTTTTAAATAATGCTGTATTAAATAAATTTATGATTCATTCTTTATTTAATCCAAAACTTAAACCTGCCCCCTACCAGGTTTAAGTTTTGGATTAAATTTAACACCTAACTCAGGATTTAGTCGAGAACTTTAGTCCTAGTTTAAATTTTAGTCTAGAACTAGCTTAAACCTCGTCTTTTAAACCCAAATATCTTAGTCCAGTGCTAAATATGGAGTTTAACCTCGCGTTAATCCTTGTCTCTGAAGCCGGTCTAGGTTAAGTGCTTAGTCCTAGATTAAAACAGATTTAAACCTCGTCTTAGAAATCGGATTAGCTTAGTCCTGGACTAAATCACTGATTTAGTCCTGGACTAGCGTTAAACCTCCTTTCTGAAACCGACCCTAAATGTTTGAACTCTTTAATGGTATTAGGTGTAGGTATCTCAGATAAATCACAAGGGATAAAATCTCTAGTATAAGTGCCCCTAGGTAGGTCTATAAGACACCTCCCACCGATGTCAGACACCACCAAATCTGCTAACTTACATGTATTAATAATTGACTTTTGATGCATGGTAGTAAGCTCTAACTTTGTTGGTGTTCCTTGTATACCCAGTTCAGACTGTAGGCTTGAGGATACGAAACAACCATTACTGCCATCATCCAATATAGCATAAGTCAATAATTTATGATTTGGTTTATCTTTGTGAAATACGTAAATAGGTAGTACAAGGGAGGTGGTACCTAATGAGCTGATCGTATCTAGTTTAGTACTTTGCACGATTGAAGTGGCTGTGTTATTACTAACAACCCTTTCTCGATGTATACTGAAAGGGTGGTTTCTACCACAATCTGTGACGTTACAAACTAACCTGTGTTTACAGACCTTTGCTATATGATTGACTTTTAAACACGAGAAGCATAGCCTATTTTTCTCTATAAAGGCTTTCTTGTCTTCCCAGGTTAGTTTGCGAAAGTCACTACATTCATTTATAAAATGTTCACCCTTACAGTATGTGCAACTTTTACCGCTCGTTGTTGGCTCGGTTTTTTGAGCCCTCACAACAGTTTGAGATTTTTGAGCTCTCTCTATAGGTTTCCTTTCTCTTGGGAGTTGAGATTCTTTGCTATTTTTATTTAAACTAAAATAAACTGGATTCAACTAGAACAATCTTGAACGTACTCTGCTAAATTTTTTATCGTTTCTCTTGCCTCCAACCCTTGAACAATTTTCACCCAACCTACCTTAAATCTTAGAGGGAGTCAGGCGACTATTTTCTTTAGGCAAAGCCTGGAACTTATCTCTTTAAAATCGTTCCCCTGTAATACTGTGCTGGCTGTAGCTAGTAAATCCCCAAACTCAATTAATGCTTTAGGATCATTACTATTAATCATAGGCCCTTCAGTTAACTTTACGGTCCACGCCTCCACTACAGCGGAACTGTCCCCAAATCTTTTTTCTGAATAATTGCATTATCTGCCCAAAATTTAACCCACTATAATTTTCATAAACCCTTAAAGCTTCCCCTGTTAAGAATTTATTTAAAAAGGCTTGTTTAGCTGATTCCGGTAATATACCGTCCTCTAAATGTAATTTTATTTCTTGTTTAAATATAGGAAATTTTTCACTGGAACCGTCAAATTTAGTAGGGTTGTATGAATTTAATATTTGCATTTTTGCTATTAAAACTGTAGGGTGAGTGCTAGTTGGTGAGGCCACAATTACGCTAGGCAACTGGAATGACGCTGAAGGTTTAGGATCGAGCGAAGGATCTAAATTTAGAATTTGTTTAAATTAATTTATTTGTTGTTCAGGCGGGCGCATCTGAACAACCGAATGAACTGGTTGCTCTGGTGCGTGCACTTGAATGACTGAATAAACTGATGTGTTTTGATTCAAAACAATGGTGGGATAATTTTAACTCGTCAATTTGATTTTTATCATCTAGATTTTTAGTAGTAGTGTTAACCTGATTTGACTGATTAGGCTGAGCATTATGTGGCATGGTAGGTACCGTAGGGAGAACCTGATGATCTTGCAGAGGAACTGCCGTTTCGATTAGTTTTGGAGGCTTAGGTGTCAAAGTTGTTCCTAAAATTTCTTCGATCTCGAAGTCTGCTAAGGATTTACTGTGTAGAACTGTTTTTAAAAATTTATTTTCTTTTAACGGTTCTTCTAGCTCCACTTGTTTTTTTTTTTTTTTTCGAATTTCGCTTTCTCTACGCAATAATTCTCTTTGGGCCAAAATATGAGTGCTTGAAATCTTTGAAACATGTGAACTTGCTCTGGAACTCACCTTAGACTCGTGACAGCTAATATTGCTTAAAACTTGAGACCCTGATTTTGAACTGATTTTAGTTTTATGCGAACACTTATTTGATTTTTCTTCAATTTTAATTTTAGAACCAAAACATTTTGAACTAACTTTAGCATTTTGTGACGTTGGGCCGGAGGACTTTAACATCGGAGTATATGATTCTATGAATTTGGATATAGATTCTGATAAAATTTTGTTTGCAAGGACTGACTCATTATGTTCGTCAGTGAGGGCTGCAAGATGATTATTTGCCTCTGTTAGGTCGTTTCTTAATAATTTTAATTCACTTAGAGATGAACTCACTATAACTCTCATTGAGTCATCTTTGATGGAAATAAATAGACTTGAAACCTCCGCTTGCTTTTTTAAAACTTTTCTTCTAAGCGATTGGAGCTTTCTCTCAAATGAATCTATTTTGTAGGCTTTACCCTTTTCACTAAGTGTTCGCGACCTTGGCTCAGCACTCCCTGACGGAACCTCTTCTTGACTTGACAGAACCTCTTCTACCTTAGAGTCTTTTGGTTTTGAGTCAGCCTTTGCATCCTCTCTTCTATCCATCTTGAAGTCTGTTTTACTAAACCTATTTTTACTATTGCTGGTTACTAAAGTCTTTTTACTGTGACTGCCTGTACTCGTAGCAGTCAAAATAATGCTGTCGTTTTTTACGGAGTAACTAAAACTAACACTCAATTCTTTTTCTACTATATTTGTTATATTGAATACAATAAATTTTATCTTCTTCTCTATTCTGCTCTTCCACTCTTCCTATCTTTTGCTCACTCTTCTGCTCTTCTAAAAAAACTCTTCGTTGCTCGTTTGAAATCTGCTCGTTTACTCTTCTAAAAACTCTTCGTTGCTCGTTTGAAAACTCGTAAAAAGACTTTAACAGCATTAAAATAATAAAATATAACTTGTTTCTTGAGAAAATTAAACACTGTGAAAACTTTGAAGACATTGAAAATTAAATTTATAACAAATACTTTCACAAGTTTGTTTGACTTCTAGTAGAGATTTAAAAAGACAAAATCTTGTATATTAATTGAATTGGATACTTTCAGGTAGGAGCAGTTCAATGAAAGAGACCATGAGGCACTGAGTGTAAGACTGAAGGTGCATTTCTCCAAGGGGGCACTCATCAGGAACAGATTACTTTCCTATAAAGAGTGCTTTATAAGCTGAGACGCTTAACATTAATCTACTGAGTACCTGGCTATATCATGGCCTTACCGTGGGGGTTGGTTCACAGGGCCCTCTTACTGTACTGAGGTATCTCCCAAGTGTAGTCTTCATTATATTTGTACACTTTATGAAGTTGCAACTTTAAAAAAGGAGATTTTATGAGGTGCTTTATTCAAAACCTTTTTATTGACTGTAACACCTCAAACAGGCTCTAATGATGCTCAAAATCCCTGTGACCGAAATTAAAATATATATAATGTATGGAACAAAACAATAACTTGTGTTGATTGTATCTTTTTTTTTAAAAAAAAGTCAATAAAATAATGTCTCAATTACATAAGATACCCCCATTTTGTCTTTTAAGACTTTTGTTTATAGGTGTAAATATATGAAAGGACAAAATTAGTGTTTTAAGATAATAAAATGAAAAAGAAGAAGAAAAAAAAAAATGTCAAGTGCTCAATCAGGGGTGATGGGCAAATATATGTTTGAGCAAACCTCTAATAAATGTCACATTCCCTCTTTCTCTCTTCCTATCTTTCTCTCTCTCTTCAACCTCCTTTCTTATCAACTCTGTATTATGTGTGGTTTCTCCTGTATAGATCAGGAAGCTGTCTAACATAGGTGTTATTTAAAAAAGAAGAAAAAAAAATCTTTCTCGTGAATTTAGTGAATGAATATCACTACAAGTCAAGATGATTTTTAAACTGAATCATAGATACATTAAAATATTTTTGTTCATATTAATTTATTAATCATCAGAAAGGAAATGTATTAGAGTGTATGATTAACTTTTTTATTTGAGATCTGACTTTTTATTGGTGTTTATATTTGTTCAAAAATAATTGTGTAAATATCTTAGCTAAGTGCAGATGTTTATGGTTCTCGAGATTTAGAGTAATTGGAATTCAGGTGATTTTATTGTGTTAATAAACCTTTAAGGAACGGTACTACAAATTTTATTTAAGGGTGTTATTCAACAAAGTGCTACTTTAATTTTTAGTGGCTAGAGGCATCTATTTCGCACAAAATTATTTAAAATTACTTGCAGTTATCTAAAAAATTCAGTTCTTTAAAATTGCTTGCAATAATAACTTTTAAAATTATGTGCAGTAAGGCAAATAAAACTTATAGGCAGGGGTCGGAGTGCGCAATGTTAGATCAGAAACTCGCAGAGGGTTTGCATGCCGGTTGTGAACGAGCAAAAAGAAAATCGACAACTTTAAATACTTAATATAACTTATTATAGGTTTACCTTAGATTAGAGGATAGTTTTCGACGCCAATGAGTTAAAGAGAGCAAGCAACAACTATGAAAAATTGCAATTTTGGTCAAAACAGCAGGGACATTACAAGTATTCCAAGCCAGCGCCAGGTTACCAATCCATGTTCTAGAGCTACTTTTTGGCAATAAGTAATAAAGAAGAGGTCAAAAACCAGTTCTAGAAATTATAGTTTTATTCTAGAAGGGTTATACAGTTTTTTCTAACCGTTGATTCTCCACTAGCACACTTTTCTTCTGTTAATTATAAAGGCATAGCTATAGGACCACTACTATAATCCAATCAGTGTTGAAGACTGAAAAATGATTAAATATTTACTGGAAAAAGATCTCATCCTTAGTCTATTTTGTCTAGATGTTTGAGAGATAAATATATCAATGAAAACACATTTGTTTTACTAATAGATTTTTTTTTTATGCACAATTATTGCCAAAATTATTACTCATCCTGTTTATTTTATCCATCGTAATTATTCTAAATGATTTATTAGTGTCCTTAGAATTTTAATTCTTTATTAATTATTCACTTCTAAAGTCAGTTCTCAAACAGTTACTATGTAATATAAATAATCAGCTCCTGATCGAAAAATTTCAATAACATAACAAAGAAAAATATATGTGTATACAACAGTTATACATTTATATATATATATATATTTAAATGTTAAATTTAAAAAAAAAAAAAAAAAAATGTAAAAAGTATATGTAATTAATCAAATGTGTTCATACTTTTTAATGTACTAATTTTATGAAGTTTGTTTAAAACAACAAAAAAAGAATCAATCTGTCACTATTATGTTTACATTTTTGAAAGAAGTATATATTAATTTATTAGATGACAAGTTTTTTGATGATTAGTTTACATTTAATAATTGATAAACCTTCCTTTTTTTAATATTTTACAAAATTTACAATTTTTTTCTTAATTTTTAGATTTTTTTGGAAAATACATTTCAACTAATATAAGAAAAAAGTGTGTTTTTTTTATAATCATAAGTATAAAGTTTGCTATATTTAAGAACTGTTAAATGAGGTATTATTTTACTGCTTTATGCGCAGTATTTTAATATTTCTCTAAAATTAATTACTGTCTTATAACTAGCTCCCTTTTTAGACCTTATTCCTCTTTTCCATCAAAATGTTAGTCACTTAGATATTCTAGTCATATAAAAAACAGGGGGGGGGGAACAAATTATATTGTTGTATGTAAGTAAATTATCATTAAATTAATGTTTAAGAATAATGAATTATGAAAATAAAATAAATGTGTTCATCATATGTTAATTAATTAATTAATTGTTAAAATTGCAATTTTAGGTAGATTAAAATGGTTTCGGTTAGAGTATGTCTGTCAGTAGTGTCATCAATTATTTTGTATGTACTTGTTTAACTTTACATTATTGTTAAGAAAAGAAAGGTTTTAATAACAGTGCGGAAGATTCTAAAAATTTTGGTGGGAAGTCAATGCGCCCAAAATTTTGATGATTTGAAGGTCGGGCCAACTAGACAAACAAAAATGTCTCTAGTTTATTTTTGCTCACATAAGTTGATTTACCTGAGTGTCTCAAAATCCTTCTCTTCTTAACAATACTGAAGTCTCCTGATAAAAGGATAAATTGTACCTCTTAAAATCAATTCTTTATTTAATATAACTCTCCCCCCCCCCCCCAAAAAAAAATAAAATAAAATAAAACAATACAGTAAATATATTACCTATATCATTGCAAGGGTTATAAGTTATCCTAATGTTCTGACCTGTTTTAATCAATTTTTATTTGCGATTGATGAGAAATGTAAACACTGTGTCTCTGTTTAGATGCGCAAAGTGTGATTCTTTACATACTTGTATTCATTGTGCATGTACGTTTGATAATTCCTCTTTTTTCCGCCCTAGTGCGGTAAAAAAGAAGAATTCTTCACCTTTACACACCATTAGCGAGTTTGTTTACATTTAAAAAAAAAAAAATGCTTTTTGTTTAATTAAAGTAACTGTTTATATCTAGTTTTTAGTGAAAAACAATTATTGATTTATGTCATTATGACGAAAATGAGGAGAATAATACGCCTCTTGAAATAATTAATTCCGCACAAAATACAACTAATGAAATTATGTTAACTTTATCAAAAGAGAAATACCAACTTACATACAGGAAGTTTATTAAATATTTGTTTCTTTATTTATTATTAAAATCCACAATCATAGATAAAGTAAGGTACGCAACTCGTGTGAAAACAGCAATTTGCTTTGCTTGTGTGGTTTTACTACCCTCGCTGTCGCCCAGGTGCAAACTCAACACTCGCATGCAAAATGCTACTTTCAGCACTAGAAGCAAAATGTACTATTACATTAAATTAAACCAGTTGATACTTTGTGTTGTCCTTATTTGGATGTTAATGAAGAAATAAATAAAATAAACAATAACAATATGTGGTATGCAATGACTACGAAATAGGTACTTTAAGGAGATTTACTTAAGTCTTTTAAAACTGGTCATTATCAATGAACTAAAGTGATGATCAACAAAAGTTGTTAAAACAGATCTGTATTAAACATTAGCTATTGTGGTTTCTGGCAATAATTCAATCAAGTTTTATCTGAGTTTTATCCGTTAAGAGTAAGTTCCACAAAATCTCAATAGAAATCACTAATAAACAGTAAGAGATTCTCAAGGATTAATTAGAATGCGGTATAGAGAAGAATTTATTTTATGAGAAGTGAGACAAGCTCCACAGGGATCATTGTAGTGACAGATATGATAATTGGATAATACTGTTGATCAGAGTGTAAAGAAAAAATAGTTAAGAATATATGTCAGGATGTGAAACAACTTCCGTACTTTTTTAGATTGAGGAGAGTAGTAAAGAATATAAAGCTTAAGATCTACATCCATCTGATAAAATCAAACAATTTTTTTGTATTGACAAAATTAAATTTTAAAAAATAAAACTGTAGTAAAGAGGTAAAATTTATTCTTTCTAACAATGACTTATTGTAAGTATAATTGAAGGAATGTATCATGTGTTTATGTACCCGTTTGAAAGTGCCAAACTTTTAATATCAAAACTTTATTTTATACAAAACAAGGTATGATCCCATATTGTTGCAGCTTACTATATTATTCATGTCGTACATACAATATGCATCTCTCTGTTCAGTTGGTATTCATTAGAATTCTGTGCTTTTATTATTTATATTATATTTCCCAATTATTACTGGATCTAAATTAGTTCCTTCTATTTAAACTACTTTTAATGTAGCACAATGAAAATGTATACATCATTTGAATCCTTAAATAAGTAAATAAATGTGATAAAATTGCCACATCTTCCTACAAATGGACTATTCATCTAATGCAAATGCAATCAACATTTTTTTTTTAATTAAAAATTAACTTTATATTTTGTAAGTTTTTTAATAGTTTTTACTTAGTGTTTAATCTTAAATTTTCAGTTTATTTGTTTGAGATTGACAGATGCTACACGGTTTCTCTTAAATTTTCTCATTTGACATCAATTTGCACAAAATTAAAGTAAGAAATAACACGCAGGTAATGTAATCAAAAAATTTTTAGTCATTATACTCATTATTCAAAATTAATAATAAATTAAATAAAGATGTTATTAATTTCATCTTTACCAATTCTTAGTTAAGTTTTGTAATACCTCACAATAAACTTTTTTACTAAGATTGGAAATGTCTCTCATTCATTACATATGGGACAAGAATTTTTTATTTTACCCAGATTTTCTGGAAAATGTTCCATTTTTCTGAATAATGGGACATTTTCGGAAACCAATGATTGAGGGGATGCCTTCAAAAGCTTAAAATAGCGGAACTGTCCAGTTCAAAACGGGACATATGGCCACCCTAATAATGGGTCAAAATATGGCATCACATGATAAGTAAATTATTGTGTTTCTATGGAGCATTGTTATCGATTTGCCCAATCACAATGGGTTCTTTTTTGTGCTGGAAAGCAAAATTATAGAAATGTATTTCTTGTAATACAACTCCTGGGACAAATTTTGTGACGGCTTGATTTGTTTCATACTAACCTGCATAAGAAACTTTGTTTTACTAAAAAAAAAAATAAAAAATAAAAAGAGTAAAAAATAAATTTAATGGCCAAATACAACTGCAACTTACTTATACAGTCCAGTTTGTGGTCACGATTGGTTTTGTATTAATTAATTTTTTAGACCATTTGTTTTGTATCCATTTATACAATATTATCTAGTTTTTAGTTTTAGTATTGAATTATGCTAAAACAGATAATTGAAAACTAATCAAACAAACCTTGATTTACTATTAAATGAAATATATATAATATGTATTTGTAAGTTACATTTTTTTGTTTAAATTTTTTCTGTAACAAGATGTAGGATTATATAAGTTGTTGTGAAATTCATAAGTTTACTATATTATATCATTGTTTGCTTGTGTAAGACATGATCCCTTATACCCTTTGACCAATATACTTTGTGGGACTAAATGTTAAAATATATTTTTTCTTAAATCCTAAAATATATTTGCCCCATCTAAAGAAAAGTTATCATTTTTATTGAAAAAGTCTTGAAATATAAATTTATAAAAAATGTTTGAGAATTATTATTTTCATATATTTTCTTTGTGTAGCTTAATAATTAAAATAAAAAACTAAATATAAATTAATAAATAATTAAAACAAAGTAAATCTAATTTTGAATAATTTTTTAAAGCAATTATTTTTTATAAGTATGCGAAAAACAGAAAATTATTATTAATTTTACCTGTGAAATAATTAAGTATTCTGGTTACTTTTTTTTATACAATTATTAAATATTATAATTTTTTTTTTTTTTTTGTGTGTGTGGTAAATAGTTGTAACAGAAAAAATAATACAATCTTTAGATAGTTATGAATTTTCAAATGTCAAGACTGATTTGTGAAACAAAATAAAATTATTAAAAGGTATACATGAAGAAAAATTGAGTTGTGTTTTAAATTAAAGATACAATAAAAATAAAATTAATTGTATTTACATATTATTACAATTACTTAATTATTTTAGGTGTTTTGTGATACCCTTACAAAATCATTTTGTAGTAGTATATTTTGATACCTCCAGTATTCAACAGCAAATAGGTCCTGAATTTGGTATCACTATAATCCTTCTATCTGCTTCAGGGGACAAATCTGTGGCTGGTATAATTTTATATACTTTACCTTTAGCATATAAATCTCCACAGGAGATCATTATTATCTTTGGAGAGAATAGAACGCACTCTTGATGAAATGGTGCATGGTGGTGGAATGGTTGATGGAATGGTGCTTCTGGAATGCAACAATCTAATATTATGGCCCAGGAATCATCTGTGCAACTTACCATATTAGTGCTGTCTCTTAAAAAACTTTTTTTATCTATTGTTTAATATTCTTGGAGGACATTGACTAAACCGGCATCCTTTAAAAAAGTAAATACCAATAATAATAATAATTTTAATGATTTATTGGCCTTTAAATGGACAAAGGCTTTATGCTTCACATTATTTATTTATCTCTATATCCTTTCTCCGGAAAAACCGTGAATTAATATCATATTGTTCAAATTTAATTGCCAACTTCACTTACCTTTTTTCTTTTATGCAAATGCATTTATTAATTATAAAGACAACATAAACATCAATTTTAACCATATTATAGAATCCAAAATAATAAAATAAAACAAAAATAAATAAAATTAAAAAAAAAAAAAATTAAATATATTAAAAAAACATGTCTAGGTTTGCTAAGATTAAGAACTGATTTTTTTTTATGGATTTATTTAATATACAGGGTGTCCCGGGTTAGGACAGCCAAACATTGGGCTTTGATAGTACAGTTAATTTTCAGTAAAAATGTTATATTATATATAAACCATGGTTTTATTCTAATTTGTTTTCTAGCTATCCCATTTTTAACATTTTTTAATAAAATTAAACAGAAAAACGTGTCTTGACTCAATGAATTGGTAATATCATTGGAACTAATTAAGCTAGAATAATAACTTATAATATACTGCCTGAAAGAGCATGACAATTTCTTAAAGATCATTTCAGCTATTAAATTTCATTTTTAGTCTCATTTTCATTCGTTTGAATTTGAAAATAATTAAATTTAAATAATATTAGAAAATGTGAGTTTGTATAACTTCTGTATTGTGATCAATAGGTTGGTGCAAAAAAACCCTAAAGTTGGCTCCTTTATTGAGCTTTAAAACAATACTTTAAACTTTAAAATATTGCTGCAAGTATCCGAAGTATTGATGAAATTAAAAAAAAAAACATGTGCGGCTTTCTGCTGAAATGGGGTTGGTGGAGGGGTGGGACTGTGACTAAATGAAATTTAATAGATGAAATTATATTTATTTTTAAGAAATTTGCATACTCTTTCAGGCGGTATATCATTTATCATTCTAGCTTGATTAGTTCCAATAATATTACTAATTTTTTATTCAAAGTGAAATTTAACTAAAAATTGTTTAAAATGAGATAACTAGAAAACAAATTAGAATAGAACCATAGTTTAAATACATTTTTTTACTCCAAATTGACTATATTATCAAAGCCCAAAGTTTATCTGTCACAACCCGGGACACCCTTTATGTATTCATTTGCCGTAGACACCTATATGTATTCATTTAATTCATCTCATTTAGTTCTAAAATGACTGCAAAAAATAAAACTATAAACTATTTTATTTGTAAAAAGAACAATGTTTTGCATCTTAAAATAACTTCTCTTCCCTTTATAAAATGACCAGACTTCGTCCTTCCTACCCATATTGTACCTGCACTTTTAATAAAAATTATCTTTGTATTTAGTTCAATTCCTAAAAATAACGAATTGTTATTGGTATATTTGATAACTCCTGTTATAAAAAAATATATATAATTATAAAAAAAAAAGTTTCGGCATTTCTTAAACTATACCTTTAANATTGCACACATAAAATATTATGTAAAACATTTTAGAAAATAGTTACACAAGATAAAATTAAAAAAAAAAAAAATTAAATATATTAAAAAAACATGTCTAGGTTCGCTAAGATTAAGAACTGATTTTTTTTTATGGATTTATTTAATATACAGGGTGTCCCGGGTTAGGACAGCCAAACATTGGGCTTTGATAGTACAGTTAATTTTCAGTAAAAATGTTATATTATATATAAACCATGGTTTTATTCTAATTTGTTTTCTAGCTATCCCATTTTTAACATTTTTTAATAAAATTAAACAGAAAAACGTGTCTTGACTCAATGAATTGGTAATATCATTGGAACTAATTAAGCTAGAATAATAACTTATAATATACTGCCTGAAAGAGCATGACAATTTCTTAAAGATCATTTCAGCTATTAAATTTCATTTTTAGTCTCATTTTCATTCGTTTGAATTTGAAAATAATTAAATTTAAATAATATTAGAAAATGTGAGTTTGTATAACTTCTGTATTGTGATCAATAGGTTGGTGCAAAAAAACCCTAAAGTTGGCTCCTTTATTGAGCTTTAAAACAATACTTTAAACTTTAAAATATTGCTGCAAGTATCCGAAGTATTGATGAAATTAAAAAAAAAACATGTGCGGCTTTCTGCTGAAATGGGGTTGGTGGAGGGGTGGGACTGTGACTAAATGAAATTTAATAGATGAAATTATATTTATTTTTAAGAAATTTGCATACTCTTTCAGGCGGTATATCATTTATCATTCCAGCTTGATTAGTTCCAATAATATTACTAATTTTTTATTCAAAGTGACATTTAACTAAAAATTGTTTAAAATGAGATAACTAGAAAACAAATTAGAATAGAACCATAGTTTAAATACATTTTTTTACTCCAAATTGACTATATTATCAAAGCCCAAAGTTTATCTGTCACAACCCGAGACACCCTTTATGTATTCATTTGCCGTAGACACCTATATGTATTCATTTAATTCATCTCATTTAGTTCTAAAATGACTGCAAAAAATAAAACTATAAACTATTTTATTTGTAAAAAGAACAATGTTTTGCATCTTAAAATAACTTCTCTTCCCTTTATAAAATGACCAGACTTCGTCCTTCCTACCCATATTGTACCTGCACTTTTAATAAAAATTATCTTTGTATTTAGTTCAATTCCTAAAAATAACGAATTGTTATTGGTATATTTGATAACTCCTGTTATAAAAAAATATATATAATTATAAAAAAAAAAGTTTCGGCATTTCTTAAACTATACCTTTAATTAAGATACAAACAAAAATAAATGTGACTAAAAGAAAAAAAAAAAAAAGTTCTCACATTTATAGAGAACTGATGACTATGGTAACTTATCTTTTTGTTATAAATTATTGTTTTATTGTTAATTTAAAATTTATAATGTCACTTATTTTAAATGTAAAATATCTTATAAAATTAGCAATAAACAATCCGTAAATCAATGGATTCTTTTATTATATAAATTATAATAAATATTGTCACTTCCAGATTATAACCTGATATTTTCTACGATTTTGAGCTCCCATCTTGTACCTTCCTTCTGGATCTACTTCCCTTATGTCAAACTTACTATTCTAATTTTTACTTTTTGAAAAAATGTGAATGTTGTGTAAATTAAATGTATCTGAAAAAAATGAAGAAAATAATGTATGTATCAATTAATGAAGTGTACTATCAGTATTTATTATTTTTATTTTGGTTATTATATATTATTTAAATAAGTGTTTTTCATTTTTATTTTATTACCTAAAATTGTTTATGTAGTCCAGTCAATGAAGAAAATGTTACGGAACTAAATTGGAAAGCTTTGATACTTAGCATATTGAATTGTTTAAGAATTCTGAAACAGGCCAGTTTCTGAATGAAACATAAAACTTCAGTATGAGGGTGGGCCGAAAAACACTTTTTATTTTTTTTCGAGTTGCTATAGTAAAAAAAACTTGCTCTAAGCATACACAAACAAAATAAAAAAAAATAAAAATCGGTTAACATCTTCAACGCAAGATTGCGCAACGCACTTGAAATTTACGTATAAAGCATATTTTAGCTATTTTGTGAAAAAATCACTCAGGGCACTATTGGGTTTCGAGACAATCGCTATAGTGATTTTTGGCTTCTATGAAGTTCTAAGTTGGCTTCTAAGCATAAAAATTTTTTTTCACCATATTCCATTTTGCATTGCCTTTGCGCAATAACACACAAATTTCGAAAAATTGCCTTTATTAGGGTTTTTTTTACATTACATTCAACGAATATTCATCTGTCAAATTCATTTTTTTTTTTTGCTTTTTTCGTAAGCGTGGTTGTTAAAACAATATTTTCTACTTTTAAAATTATTTTTAATGTGCAGCTCTTCGCCCATTTTGTATATCTAAATGGCCCAGAACTCACCACGAGAAGGTGCCTGCTCTCTGAGTACCACCCATACCCTTCCCTCCCTCCAACCAACCAAATAATAGGTTTGCTATTTCCAATTATTATATTTACATAATAATTGACTTTCATTTTAATTAACTTTCCTTCTTTAATTTGAACTCAGATATCTTACCAAACCGTGGCATAATATATCTTGATTCTAAGCATGCCCTAATTTATCCATCTCTTTACTGAAAACCGCACAAACTTTGTTCGAAGCTTCCGTTACCAATTTTACTCACTTTTCAACAGCTTGTGTATTGTGTATGGCACAGAAATCTTCTTACAGTGTCCCAATCTGGTACTGTGCTACTCTGAATAAAGAGTTGGATTTCTTGATCAGTTATTCTTCGCAACAAAGGAGCTGATGATAATCTGCCAGTCAATTATTTCTGTATATTCGTTTGCGTTAAAGTTCAGGGATTATGTAGTTCCTTATCCCCTTTTTAGCCTTTAGGGGTAATTTTTCTAGCCTTTATGATTCACCTGAGACCCAGCTCTCTTATATGGTTGGTTTAAAAAAGTCCTCAGAAGGATATGAACAACTTATTTCATTATTAAATTTTACAAACCGCTTTGGTTAAAAATTAAAACTAACGAAGCACTTCACAAATGGGGCCAAGCATGTCTTTGAGGCATTCAACACCGAGATACCCCAGAAAATCCCCGTCATCGAGACCCTCCAGAAAATCTTCGTAAAATTGTAGGTTCAGTTATAGTAAGAAATTCATTTTTCGCCCATCCCGAGAACCTGCTTCTTACTATGATTACAGACGACAGAAAGCATTTAAGAGAACTGGGTCTAAGGCGAATCATAAAGGCTAGAAAAATTACTCCAAAGAGAAAGGGAATAAGAAACTATATAATCCCTAATCTTTGACGCCAACGAATGTACAGAAATAATTACTGGTCAACGTGCAGATTATCATCAGCTCCTTTGTTGCGTAGAATAACAGATCAAGAAATTCAACTCTTTATTTAGAGTGGCACAGTACCAGATTGGGACATTGTAAGAAGATTTCCGTGCCATACACAATACACAAGCTGTTGAATGTGTGTAAAATTGTTAACGGAAGCTTCGAGAAAAGTTTGTGCGGTTTTCAGTCAAGAGATGGATATATATAGTACCAAGATCTATATAGAAGATAAATATAGAATCAAGATCTGTTATCATGCTACGGTTTCTTCAGAAGTCTGAGTTCAAAGTAAAGAAGGAAAGTTTAAATAAAGAATAATATAGTAAGAGACTTTAAATGTAAATATAATAATTGGAAATAGCAAACCTATCATTTGGTTGGTTGGAGGGAGGGAAGGGTATGGGTGGTACTCGGAGAGCAGGGACCTTCTCGTGGTGAGTTCTGGGCCATTTAGATATACAAAATAGGCGAAGAGCTGCACAAAATGAAAATATCGAACTTAGGGAAAAGCTCTATAATATAGAAACTTAACCGCTCAGCTATATAGCCAAGTAGAAAGGCTAATGCAAGAGAATGAGGTCCTTAAAAAGACACTTAATTTAAATTCTCAACAAGTTACTAGCAATATTATAGCCCAAGAATATTTCACAGATGAGGAAGAACTTGAAAGGGAAACAGATTGGGTTATGAAAGCGAAAAAAAGAACAGGAAAGAAGCGTAAGGCAGAATCTTCTCCTGAAATACAAATCAATAATTCACCCAAGACTGAAGGATATAACATTGTAAGTAAGGAAAAACCACCCCCACCAATTAATATTATTGGGTTAAATGCTTTTTCAGAAGTAAAACATCTAATGAACTCAGTGACTAAAAAGGAATATAAAATTGTTTCGTTAAATAATAACATCTGGAAGATCATTACACCAGATTCAGACACCTATAGAGCTCTGGCAAAAAAGCTAAATGAAGATGCAATACAATGGTTTACTTACGAGGACAAAAATAAAATACCAACAAAGGTAATGGCTAGAGGCCTTCACCCAACATGTGAAAAACAGGACATCATAGATGATCTTGAGCAGAAGGGATTAAAACTTCTAGATGCTGTTAATATAATCAAAAAAGAAAGAAAAGTTAATGAAAAAGGCATTCCAGAGGTTTTTAAGAGAGGACTTCCTCTTTTCATGCTTACATTTGATTATGAAGAGAAACCGGAAAATATATACAACTTGAGATCAATCCTCAAAATGAAAGTCAAAATTGAGCCACTTAGAAAAACAACTAATTTAATACCCCAGTGCAAAAGGTGCCAAGGATTCAATCATACGCAAAAATATTGTTCACGAGAACCAAGGTGTGTTAAGTGTGCTGGGAAACACTCAACACAAAATTGCACAATAAATAAAAATACCCCACCCAACTGCGTTAATTGCAAGGAACGACATCCGGCAAACTACAGAGGGTGTGAGGTTGCTAAAGAACTACAAAAAATCAAGAATAATACTCGGAAATCACAACAGTTAAAGAATAGAGCTGTAGAGAAAAAGCAATCCCAACAACAAAAACTCCATACAGAAACAGATAGTAGACCAGAAGAGAAAACTTTTGCTACAGTTGTCAAACAAAAGCTACCTAGTAAATTAAAAGAGAATTTAAGTAACAACAAAACACTAGATGAAATACTAAAAAGATTAGACACCCTAAATAGAAGACTAGAAGAGCAAAATGAAACAAATAAAAAGATATTTCAGAAATTTAAGGAAATTGACAGGAAGTTACTATCCCATAATAATACTCACGTGCGGAAATCAAAATGAATCACAAACTAAGAATTGTTACCTGGAACTCTAATGGGCTGATGGCTCATATCTCGGAACTAGAGTCATTTCTAAGTATAGAAAAAATAGATATTTGCCTAATTTCGGAATGTCACCTTACTAGGACCTCTATTGTCAAAATAAGAGGCTATTGTTGTTATCACGCTAGTCACCCATCTGATAAAGCTAGAGGAGGCTCGGCATTATTGGTGAAAGAAACGATCAATCACTATGAAGATCCCAAAATCGAAGAAGAAAAAATGCAAGTTACAACCATAAATATATACCTGTCAAACAAAAGGAAATTTAAAATATCTGCAATATATTGCCCTCCACGACATAGTTTTAAGAAAAGAGATTATATAACTCTTTTCCAAACGATGGGAAATTATTTTATAATTGGAGGTGACTTCAATGCAAAAAATACTTTTTGGGGTTCAAGATTGACTACATCTAAAGGAAGGAAACTGTATGAAGCAGGGTGTATTGCTAACTGTGACTTTCACTCCAGTGGAAAACCAACGTATTGGCCAACAGATGTGAGGAAAATCCCTGACCTGATAGACTTCTATATAGGAAAAGGGATCTCCCGTAATTATATTCACGTTGAAAACAAAGACGACCTATCATCAGATCATTCACCAGTCATCATGACTATTAACGAACATGTACTTGAGAAGGAATACCCCCCTCGGCTGGTAAGTAAAAAAACCAATTGGTCCCTCTTTAAACAAATAATGGAAGGTATCATTGATCTACAGGTACCAATAAAAAATCCAATGCAATTAGATAAAGAAGTTGAGTTATTCAACAAACATATCCAGGAAGCTGCCTGGAAAAGTACTCCAGTGGGATATGTAAAAAGGAATATTGGTCCAGATTATCCCTATGAAATAAAAATGCATATCAGAAAGAAAAGAAAAGCAAGAAAGATTTGGCAAAGAATTCGCACTCCAGAAAATAAAAGGACTCTAAATACTCTTTGTAATGAACTCAAATTATTACTGAAAACTTATAAAAATGATTCAGTCAAAGGATATCTAAGCAAGCTCACAGCGCGCAAGGATACAGATTACTCACTATGGAAAGCAGTTAAAGCCTTAAAGAAACCTGTAAAACAAGATCCCCCCATCAACCTGGAAAATGGATCCTGGGCGAGGAATGCAAAGGATAAAGCTGAACTCTTTGCAAATTACCTTGAGGAAACGTTTCAACCATTCCCCAGGCAAACTGCTGATGAATACACAATCCTGATCCATAAAAATGATCGGCAAGATATTAAGAGGGTAACATTGCAAGAACTAAAGAATGAAATAAGCAACAATTTAAATGCTAGAAAAGCACCAGGTTATGACTTAATAACTGGACAGGT
>KZ651070.1:33304-45981 GCA_001010745.2 Gerris buenoi
GTCGAAAGGAAATGTTGTCCATTGATGTATCCAACATTCCTGATGAGAAACAAAATTAATTTTTGGATTTGTGAAATGATTCCTCAACACGTAACTTATTTATGGAAAATTCGTTCACACAATTCTGGTGTGGTATGTGGTATGTATCATTCATACCCAAAGGTAGCGATGCTAGCATTTCAAGTTTTAGTGTGATTTTTGCCTACATATCTCTGAGAGAATGGATTTTTAACTCTTCTTTGTTTAAAAACAAAAGAAAGAAATAAATTAAATGTTTTTTATTTATTTATTTATTATAATTTATAGAGTCCTTTAAAGTAATTTGAAAAACTCCCACGAATTTTAAGGCTGGTAAATAACATGCAATATCCAACCATCGCATTAATTTTTTTTATACATGTTTAAACATTTAAAATACAATTATACAAAAAAACTATTTTTTTTCCTTTAATTACATTATTAAAAATTCCTTTTTAAATTAGCAAGGGGGTGGGGTCGCGAGTCACTTGGCTTCTATAAAATGGGGTCGCCAAACGAAAAAGGTTGGGAACCACTGCTCTACTGTATCTGGTACATATTTTTTTCTACATTTCGACTCTGCTTTGAGTCATTTTCAAGCATCTATGATAAATAATTTCAGTCATATTTAACTCTTATTCCTCTATGAATAGTTTCTATAATCATTGTTGTCGCTTAATAGTAATAATAGCAATGGAGAAAATTTCTTTTTGGAAAATAACTATTATTAACATTTAGATCGAAATCTATTACGACTTTAATTATGCCCCATCCCCAGTACCAGTAGGCAGGCCCTATCCTGTTCCTCATCCAGTTCTGTGCCTGTTAGTGTTCCCCGACCTATGCCAGTATTCCTTGGCCTGTTGCCGTACCTGTTGATCGTTCTGTACCAGTACCTGTATCTACACCAACTCTTTCCACTGATCTCATAGGATCTGGTCTTATTGGATCAAGTATTGGCTCTGGTTATATTCGATCAGGTATTGGCTCTAGCCTTATTGGAACTGGCCTTATAGGATCAGGTGTATATGAAAACAGTGTCTACGGTTCAAGTGTTTATGGGTCAGGCCTGCATGGCTCAGTAGCCTTACTACCCTCTGCACTAAATGGAGAAATCCTTTCTCCGGATCCTAGGAGGAAGTGGCTTAATCTCAAGTGGTCTCTCAAGCTCTTCTATCTATGATTTCACCCTAAGTGGAGAACACACTCTCTCCTCCCACCTCAATACTAAGCTGCTCGCTCATGAAATGTCCAGAAATGGTGAAAGAATAAAGGTAAGAATGTGTTGTTTTCATCTTAATTAAAAGTAGTGTAAAACTTTGTTAATTATACAAAACATTTTTAAAAAATCAGGTTCTGGGAGATTTATTAAGATCAAGATGGTAATTATTAATCACTGTTAATGTTAATCATAACAAATGACAAAATTAGATTGATAGCTAGGTATGTTATGGCCTTAAAGTTGAATTGAGCATACTATTAATGCTAGTAATACTTTTTAAAATTAAGATGTGCAAGATTTCAAAAGTGGTATGAGGAATTGAGGGTATCGAAGGAGGGGTATCAAGCTAACCTCCACACATTCCAAAACTAAATCCCACCCCAGAGCACATTTGCTTGAGTAATCTATATATATAAAACTAAGAGTGACAGTGACTGACTGATCAAAAATTCTCCTACTTCCCATTGATATAGAGATTTGAAATTTGATACATAGATAGAATCTACCATAAATAGAAAAGTGCGGCCATTTTGATTTCGATATGTGTCTACCATATTGAATTACAGAGCCATCTTTGATTTATTCACATTCTATTATCTCAGCTTCAAGTGGACCTATAGAGATCTAAATTTGGCACATAGACTTATGGCAGCTAAAAATGAAAATTAAAAATTAAAGGTACTATCACTTCAACATATGGCCACCATATTGAATTGCAACCTCCATTTTGGATTTAATAACTCTATTATCTCAGCTTCCAGTGGACCTAGAGATTTGAAATTTTGTGCATAGACTTATGGTAGCTAAAAAAGAAAATTAAAGGTACTATCACTTCAACATATAGCCGCCATATTGAATTACAACCGACATCTTGAATTTAATAAAACTCTTATTATCTCAGCTTCTAGGGGACCCGGACCTAGAAATCTGAAATTCGGTACATAGACCTATAGTAGCTTAAGAAGAAAATTAAACGTACTTTCACTTCAACATATGACCGCCATATTGGATTTAATCAGACACTATTATCTTAGCTTCCAGTGGATTTAAAAATCTTAAATTTGTTACATAGACTTATTGAAACTAAAATTGTAAATTGAAGGTAGTATAAAATAGAATAATTGAAAATGCATAAAAAAATAATATAACCTACTTAAAAAAGACGAAATTATGTAATAATAAAGATATATTAATTATATTGTTTTAATTATTATTTACACACAGCGCCAACTTCTTAGACTTATAGTAGCCAAAGAAGGAAATTAAAGGTACTTCGACTTCAACATATGGCCGCCATATTGAATTATAACTGCCATCTTGGATATAATAAAACTCTATTATCTCAGCTTCTAGGGGACTGAGAGATCTGAAATTTGGTACATTGACCTATGGTTGCTAAAGATGAAAACTAAAGGTATCTACTTTCACTTCAACATATGACCGCCATCTTGGATTTAATCAGATACTATTATCTTAGCTTCTAGTGGATTTAAAGATCTTAAATTTGGTACATATAGACTCATTGTAACTAAAATTGAAAATTGAAGGTAGTATAAAATATAATAATTGAAAATGCATAAAAACGTAATATAACCTACTTCTACTAAAATACGAAATTATGTAATAATAAAGATATATTAATTATATTGTTTTAATTATTATTTACACACAGCGCCAACTTCTAGACGGATAAGGTTCGCGAAGCGCACCGATCCGGCTAGTTTATAATAAATTGCAATTTCTCCCCCTTTCAACACTCTAATTTCAATTTCTAACCTCATATTTAGATAACACCTAAAAAATTACATAGAGGCTGTAAAACTTCTGAGGTTTAAATTACTTGTAGCAATCAATACAAAACAATGCCACCTAAGTAAATAGTCAGCCATTTAGTGTGGCACTTCATCGCGTACTAATTCGTATACTTTAATGATTTTATAACCTATTAATGTCAAATTTATTTAATTTTCCCCAGTTTTTTAAATCATTAAAAATGTGATACTATGTGATCGTCCTAAAGAACAAATATGATGTCTCAGATTTCAGTAATTCCAAGACAGAAATCCGTTCCAGTTATAAGAGAATTTTTTTGGTCTATCACCCATTTTTGCGAACATATCTTAAACTACTCGTACTCGTTCGATTTTAATGAAACTTAGATGGCAGATAATTATAATATAGTTAGCTAGTAGTATGGGCTAGTATACAAGCCCATATTTAGGGTTTCGTTGGTAAAACCAAAAAAAAGAAACCCTTTTTCNTTTTTTTTTTTTTTTTTTTTTTTTTTTTTTTTTTTTTTTTTTTTTTTTTTTTTTTTTTTTTTTTTTTTTTTTGCTTCATTTTGAGGTTTTGAAAAACATTGAAATTGAAAATCAGCAACGAGATTGTGGTCGTGTTAATAGATATTCAAGGGCAAAGGTCAAATTCAGTTTTTTCTTCCTAAGGATCCTTATCAAAAAAAATTAAAGATAACAAAATTTCTCACAAGTCTCATTAATTTTTTACGTACTTGCGTAGTGATTGTTTTTGCAAAACTTTTTACATTTTTTTTTGCGAATAGAATATCTCACTTCTTCTGACTTGGAGACTAATGGATGATTAAATCAAAATTGAAGATTATAAAATTTCACACAAATAACATTATGTCCATTTTTTATGTACAACGAACCATTTGGATAATAAAGTGCTCTGAGTTTACATCATTAACATAACCTATGAGGCAAAATTCCTAATTCCAGGCTCAGCTGTTTATGAGATTTGATGAATAAAAGGTGATTACTTGATTACAATAGGTATTTTTTGCCAGCCATTTTGATAGTGAATGAGTATTTGGGGATGAAACCACATCAGTATTTTGACCAGGGGGATGACAAATATTGTGTGCAGAGTTCGGTTCAGATACCCAGCGCCGGCGCTACGCACAGGCGGGGCAGGGGACCGCCTATGGCGGCCAAACTCAGGGGGCGGCCGATGACGCCCTCAGTTTGTTTTATTTATAAATTGAAAAAAAAAAAATCAATTGTACCAAAACGATAATAATGTGAGTAACCCCCGTACTGAGTAGGCGGTTAGAGATGGAACCCTAGCTATAACACCCCTAGATAATAACTTATCAGGTGCTGTTTTAAGTTAAGTAGCCGAGCTAATCGCATTTCGGGTTCATTCTTAGTTACACCGGTGTTACTTCTTTTTATTCCTAAACAAAAAACTATCGGCTATCATTGCTAGTATATGAGTACATAATATTTATCTTTGTATGTATTTATCTCTCGTAACTCGTAACCCTCCTAAGCCTTTTCCATTAATACCTCATATATTTTTTTTATTTATTCACTTAACTCTTTTCTTACCCCTTTATAGTTGTTATAATATTTTCTACCTTTCACTTAATTTATTAATTGTTATACCTCTCCTAATCCTAATGAAACAATACGTGTGGTGTCACGGGACACCCGGTAGGAACCAAGTTCCTTGCATTTTTTATTAAATATAACTTATAAAATCACACTGCTAAGTACGTATATATGTTGCTAACTACTTATGCATAGCGGGGTTAGAAAAAATACAAAATTAAAAGTACCTTACTGTTTGTACCTAGCGAAGTTAAAGTCATAAATAAAAAAATTATTTATGAAAGTTGTTCTTTGTCTCATATAGATAATAATAGATGAAGTTAGAGTTTTGTCCCAGCCTAAAATTCCAATTTAAAATTTTAAGCTTACGTTTACACGAACGTTGCGCGTAAACCCTTGGGCGGATAATGTTGTCCAACGAACTCAGCCTGGGCATTGATAAATTGAATATGTGTGCCAAATTTAAACTAACTCGATCATCTTTTACTCAGGTTATCGTCATCGGTAGATTTCGTGACGCTTGGTTTTGTAACGGTGATTAAGGTCGTTTTTTTTGGATTCACTCTCGGGTTCCAGAACGTTCCTATTACTAGTGCATAACATAAAAGCCCAGTGTTTTCCATTTATTAGTTTTAATAATATTTAATATTTTAAGGTACATTTAATTATTATAATAATTATTATCCTCTCTCCGTCCGTGGTTAAAGCTATTTTCTCAGGAACATAATTTTTCCAAATTAACGCAGTAGTTTAGGCTCAAGGCACATTTTTAAAAACCGCTTTTTTGGTCTCAGGATACCTCAAACGTGAAAATTCATCAAAATCTCAATATCGAATTTTTGCCGCATCACAAATATTTATACTTTCTCTTTATAAGACAAAATAAACAAACCCAACACAAATTTGAAACTTTCCAGTTATTTTTTGTGTAATAAGTTATTACTAATAACCCATAACCCAAACACATAAATCTAGGAAAGCCCCAAAATGTCACACTTCTCCCACTCCCCGGGTCAAAAAAAAAAAATCCTATTTCAATGGGGCGGCCAAAAACCGTCTTGCCTGTGGCGGCCAAAAGTGTAGCACCGGCGCTGCAAATACCTCAAATAATACAATAGCCACAGCCTATAAAGAATGTAGACACATAACCATATCCATGTTGACATTTATATACAAGACTAGGCTTTATTACCCCGTGCTCCGCATGGAGCTCATGCTAGGCATAGGTGGCTATGTTTCATGTAAGCCTTCTTAGACATTAAATCATTATTTATCTGCTACTGTAATGCCAATTTTTATTCATTTACTATTTTCTTACAACTTAGGTATATAACATTAATTTAATATTAATAAAAAAATTATCTCGACAACTCTAAAGCACTCCTCTTGGAGATAGATGTTTTTACAAACTGGACTATTAAATAAATCAATATACTTGGTTTTAAAAAGAGCCAAAACTTATCAAATAGAATTAGTGTTCAGCTGTTTTATTTCTACACCTCATCCACAATCAATAAGAAAACGTCTACTTATTGAAAAACCAATTAGTGAACTTGAAATCCTGGAGGTGGTTCTACAGAAACAGTTCCTGAGCCTCCCTCGATCACACATTCTCTGTCAACCAACCAAATGGCTTGTGAACAAATCGCAAACCATTTGGTTCGACAGTGTATAAGCACCTTAAAAAAATCTGATTGATAGGAATCAAATGATAGGAATGTTATTCCTATAAAATTGATAGGAATGTTATTAAATTATACTAAGGTAACAACCAATTTAAAATTAAATAATATTTATTGTAACAAAAAAAGTATGAGTTAGAAAATTATTTGAATATTTTGCCCTGGTTGAATTCACGGCCATTCTTGTCCTTGCCAGTCCATGCAAAATATTCATTAATCATTTTCTTGTGTGCTTCATTATCAGGGTTCAACTTGCTCCAATTGTATGATTCGTAGTCTACTTGCCAATCAGGAGAGAGCTAAACATAAATATTTAATAATTTTAGTATAATTTGACAAATCAGAGTTATTGTCATTTTTTTATACAAAAGAAATTTATTTAATTTTAAGAAAACCTTCACAATTTTGTTGAATTAGAGAAAATGGAGACAGTTTTTAGTTGTTAAAGTGCATTCATTTGATTATTTTAACTTGATATTATAAAAATAAATAAAATGGTACCTCAAAAGCAAGGTCGTGACCTCGCCAAACCCAGATTCCAGATATAGTACTGTCATTGTCTTTTCCAAACAGGCATACTGAAGCAAAAGCATTCTTTCTCATTTTATCCAATCTCTGGAACATACCTGACCAAAAAGAATAAAATATATTAAGTAAATACATTATATACATAAGTATTCTTTATGTAAGTTCCAAAGGCATAAATAGATAATTAATTACACATCTATAGGAAATTTCATTGATTCTTAAATTCCAGCCTCTAATGGAATCAATATGCCATTTTCATTGAGGGTTAGGTCTTACTTTCAGGTGCCCTTGTGTGACTCCCTCACCTCAAATCCCCATACCTGACAATTAGGTATCTAACACTATAAATTTGAATACTGAAGTGGGGCAGAGCACCATCATTGATGCAAATAAAAAATGTGTAGTAGTAGGAAATAGTAAATTTAAAAAAAAAAATGTATTTCACTAAATAAGTACAACAAAAACAACAAATTATTCTATCTTCGATTGGTAAGATATAAATTTTAAATTTACAAAACCACTAAGATAATTTTTTAAGGACACCTAGTATTTGCATTATAGTTAGAAATGTAATTAACTGATTTTTTAAAAAATATATCATGATTAAAATCAAACCACTTTTCTCTGATTTCAAAAATTCCAAGACAGAAATCTGTTTCAGACATCAGGGAACATTTTTCGTCATTCAATTTTTGCAAACTAATATATCTTAAAAACTACACGTCCAATTTTAATGAAATTTAAGTGGTACGTCATAATTAGCCCATTGTTGGTCCCATTTAAGTTTCAACCTTCTGAACCTATTTGTTTCTCTTCCACATTTATTTACACCAATAGCTTCAAAAGTACTTGTCTGATTAGAATGAAATTATATAGTTTGTCGAAAGTAGCCTGCAGATTGCCCCAGATTAATTGGAACAGGCGGCGCTCTTTAACTTTTGCTAAATTGATATATTAGTTTGTTTAAAAAATCAAAACAATTTTGACATTAAAAAACCAGGGGGAAAATTAAACCAATTAGACAATAATGGTGGCTTGTAAAAGCATAAAATCAATAAAGTAAGTGGTTTGGATGCGAGAAAGCTATGTGCCACACCAATTGGCAGTCTATTTTTTTCACTCAGGAAATTATCATAATTTATTAGAAACAAACAGACAGCAAAAGACAAAACAGTTGTTAAAGAAGAAAGCGAAATTTTCCTATTTTACAGTTTATTATATAATTTTATACCAACAATCACTCCAAGATTAAATTAGATTCCCAAAATTTAAGCTAAAGTAACGAAAAATGATAAGGTTGTAATTCAAATCCAGAACAATAATATAAAAAATAATAGTGTAGAACAAATGCAATTACCAGTGATAAGATTACAACTCATAAAAACTTTTTTGAGCTCGTCGCTGTATTTGTATTCTCCTAACCAAATAGAATAATTCTCCTTGTCGAATTTGCTCCAGAAAAAGGGGATAGATACTTCAACCTCTTCGTTAGAGTAGCTCCTCTTGAATTCGTCCATGATAAAGGTTCTGAAAATAATGGTCCAATATTAAGATTAAATAGAGTATAATTACTTTTATGTTTAAATGTCTTAAGAGTGATTTGTCGAATGGAGGCAAATTGTAATGGAGGCCAAAACCAGATAAAGAAAGAAAAGTTTACAGTGACAAATATAATCAATTAGGAAACCCCAATAGTCTACTATAATAAAATTAAAATTTAACTTCTAAAAATTATTATAAATAATTCACATGTTCATAGATTTAGATTAGACTGAACATTCCTTTTACTAGGTTAAGAATATAATAAATAAAAATCTTTAACACAATGTATATAAATAGTATGTCACTTAAAAAATAAGTTTAAATTTCTATCATTTATAAAGATTCATCAACTTTTAAAAGAACTAATAACAATTTTTTAATGAGTTTAAGTTAAATTATAAATGTGTTACAACAAATTAAAGAAAATGCCCTTAATTTAACTAATAGAAGAACTAAAAAAAAAATTGTAATGGGCTTTTATTAAAGTAGACCAATAATTGGAGTTAAATAAAAGTAAAGTTTACCCCTTGGGGAAAGCATCTAATGGGTCCTTAGATTTAGGTTCAGCGGCGAGAGCAGCTTCAGCTGCGTCCATTTCTTCAACAGGTTCAGGCTCCTTGGCTTTCTTCTCAGTTTCCTTCTTTTCTTGTGGCTTCTTTTCCTTCTTCTTATTTCCATGGTCTCCCTTACCACCAGCATGATCTAAATAGATGAACAGAATTTCTTTTTAAACCAAGTTTAAATAAAAATTACTTATTTAGCTTTTACTAAGCTTAGACTTATGCGGCCAGTAAGCAATAGTACATTACGCGTCGAGTGTGGAAAGTAGCATTTTGCAAGCGAGTGTGGAGTTTAGCGAGGGTAGTAAAACCACAAGAGCAATGCAAAATGCCGTTTTCGCACGAGTTGCGTACCGTACTTTATCTATGATTGTTAGATTTTAATAATAAATGCAGAAAAAAATAATAAACTTCCTGTATGTAAGCTCGTATTTCTCTTTTGATAAAGATAACATAAATTCATTAGTTGTATTTTGTGCCGAATTAATTATTTCGGAAGGCATATTATTCTCCTCATATTTTTATAATCACTTAAATCACTCATTGATTTTCACAAAAACTCGATACAAACAGTTACTTTTATTAAATAAGCATCAAATTAGTTATGTTAAATGTAAACAAACTCGCTAATCGTGTGTAAAGTTGAAGAATTATTCTTCTTCTTTTTGTCACTTGAGTGGAAAAAAAGAGGAATTATTCAAAACTATGAGACACGCATGCGCAATTAATACAGGTGTGTAAAGAATCACTTCCTACGAATCTAAACAGAGATACAATGTTTATATTACGTATCAATCGTAGATAATAGTTATTTACGCAACAAGGGAGAGAAGTATGTTTTCCTGCTGGTTAACTTCGGCGGTCCCTCAGGAGAAAACTTAACCAACTTGAGAAGAAAACTTAACTGAATTGTAAAGGTAAAGGAGTATTTCACGTAATTTAAACACCGTAAACAGATATTTAGTTACTTGATTTATTAAAATCACAAATTTTATACTAAATTTTATACTAATCGATATATACGATTTATAACACTTTCAATAGTTTGTTATTATTTAAAGACTTTGTATGATAACCTAAAGTAACCTTCTCGAAAAGAAAAATTAGCTATACAGCTAAAAAAAAAAACTATACTACCATCATAATACTTAAAAAATACCTTAAGTTGGTATGATTGTTTTTTCACTCCCATGGGAGGGAAGTAACACTTCCCGCCCTATTATTAGCAATGTAAAGTCCACTTACCATGCAGGTCGAAGATAAAACTAATTTTAAGTCATTGAAAGTTCTATTATATACTGAGTCTGAATTTTATTTATACCATAAGCATCATTTGTTGTCGTTCTTATTCTAAAAATATATAAAATCAGACAGTTAACTTACCCTCAGTCTTCTTAGGCACTTCAGGAGCTTTGTCACACAATTTAACATCACCAAGAACAGTTTTAACTTTGGGCTGATTGACAATGGTGGTAAACCAGCGGTTGACATTTTGATACTGCTTCCTGTTATTAACAATAGAATTAGTGAACCAATAAAAAAAAAAAAAAAAAAATTAAAAGTATATAAATAAATAAATAAATAGATAAGCATGAAAATATTAATCTGAATTATCAATTATTTTTATTCCTAGATTTAAAAGTAGGAAACCAGCTATACATAAATTTATAGCCCCTAGGCGCTTAATAAAACCATAAAATATTATTTCAATATAATTTTTCAGCTACAACTAATTAAGGATAATTCATACCATTAAGCAATAACATAAACAAACATTTAAAAATATGGTAACCATTTTCATAAACTTTTCTCTCTACTTGGGAAAGTAAAAATTACCTGATAGCAGGATCCATAACATGCTGGTACAGCTGAAGGAGTGTGCATGCAACAACAATATCGGCTAATGTCACTTTCTCTCCAACTAGATAAGTCCTAGTTAATAGATAATTATTTAAGTAACTCATGATATTTGTCACTTCAGTCTTGGCAATTTCGACATCCTAAAAGCAAATTAAAAAATGGGAAAACATCAGTCGAAATGAGTAATTAAAAAAGTACATATATTGATTAAATTTAGTAAAGTAACTATCTAAATACAGTAAACAGAACTTACAGGTTTTCTGAAGTCAATTATTCCTAAGAAGGGAAAGACCCATGCACACGAAGCCGGAAGAAGTTCATTATCTGCAAAGCTAAGCCATTCTATGATTGAAGCCTTCTCCGTATCATTACAGCCTTTCAAATCATTGCTGGCAACTGTAACAAAGACACTCAAAATAATCAGAACATACAACTAAATTTTATTTAAGCCAATTATTTTATTTTTATCTATCTTTATGCATATTACTTTAAGAATCCAAATATAAAAATTATTTTGAAATGTATATAAATCATCAAAGGAATGTTAAAAGGGGACGGGCTGAGAGCTACTCATCCTTTTAATTTAGTTTGTGTTCAACTTATTGCATCTGTAGTATTTTGGCATATAACCATGGAAGCATATTTTTCTCAGTAAGCTAGATTTTTTCATTGTTCCTTCTAGTTTATATATCACTTGAAACTCTAGTAATTATAACAAATTTGTAGTGATTTAAAGTAAAAAATGTTTAGGGAGTTGTCAAAATTAAATCACCTGTAAAAAACCAGCTAAGTGAATTAATCTTCTGACGGAAAAGAATTGTCTAGAGAAATTAAAATATGCCCTGCTATTTTTTTCTCTTTTTAACTGTAAATAAGTAATAAGTAGTTTAAGCCTCAGTCATCCATCAACCTATTTTATCAACACTTCTCATTACATGTAGGATGAGTGACAACTGACTAAACTTGTACTGTCTAATACTTAAGTATTGGTATTAGTTCACTTTTTGTTTGAAAAATGTAGACAATGACTCAGTAAAATTCATACATGTTTCTTGTATTATATAAAACATGAATTTCTTTAGATTAAAGCACCTTAAATTATTATTGCTTTCAAGCTATTGACACTTTAAATTTTATATGTTTCTACATTTGGATAGAAAACAGAAACATTTGAAAAAATTATGAAGAAACCAGTCAGATTGAATCTCATCCAATCATAATTCAACCCGAATGAAAATATAGAACCCCTAATAAGGTAAAATATCTATTATTAAGATCTTAAGCTTAAGATTAAGATAAAGATAATTGTTAACATAAAAAATATAAATAAATATTAATTAACATTTCAAACAGTAACACTAAATAGTCTCACCATAATAGGCGATGGCATTGCTTTCTGTTATATATTGTCCATCCTTGGTTTCAAATGCTGGTACCTAAAACAAAGATATAAAACTTAAAATGAAACCTTCCATCCAGAAAAATTATAGGGTAAAGTATATTATAGGGTAAGTATATTATAGGGTAAAAAAGTATAGGGTAAAGTAGGGACAGATGCCGCACTTTTTTTCTGAAGTTCACAAATCACTATCCATAAGGTTAGTGGGGACCTATCCATAGGTTTAGTGGTTCCTTTTATTATTATTATATATTGCCACTTTAGTGTGACAAACTCCTCTTCCCTGATTTCCCCTGCTCCTAATACATGAAAACGTAGTCTTCCATATCCTTCACATACTCCCACAAAGTGGAAGGCTGTCTCCTCTTCAAGCCCACACAATGGACATGTGGGGTCGTCTTCAATCTTTAATAGTGCCAGATGTCTTCTGAGCTGGCAATGCCCTGTCAAGACTCCAACCATATTTCTTAGATTGGGTCTACCTAATCCCATAAGCCACTTGGTTTTCCCTTT
>KZ651070.1:69224-96409 GCA_001010745.2 Gerris buenoi
TTTTTTTTAGTTAATAAAATTGATTATATTGTTGCGTCTGCAAAACAATTATCGAAAATTAGATTTTTTGTTTTTTTTTGTTTAAAAAAAATATATGTATAATCCCTACATAATTTGCTTAAATTTAAAAGTTTATAAAAAAAATATAGTGGTGGTTCTTTCACAAAAGGACAATTTTAACATTCCTTTTTTGCAGACTGTTAAATTAAATAGTATCTTTGCTAAATTAAATTTGAAAAAAAAAAAAATGTAGTTAATAAAAGTAAGAAAGTAAATTAAAATGCTCAATATTTTTGCAGGAACAGATATTTATTTTTAAAAAATTAAATATTTCAACAGTAGCTTGGCCTTTTCTATAAAAAAAAAAAAAAAATTAAAGTAAATGAAAAAAATTATACACCATTTTGTCAAAAAAAAAGTTAAGAATAAAATTAATTCGCACAGTGCATTCAATAGTAATTTTATCGGCCTTTTACTTATTAAAATTTAAGTAATAATATGTCTTTATGGTAATGAAATTAAATGTATACTAGTTTAAAATTCTAATAAATGCTAAACTTTCGATAAAAATTTATCCAACAACCAAATAAACACCAAGTAAAGTTATATTAACTTACCATTTTGATCTTTTATTGCATTCTAAAACAAATCAAGTAAATATATATATAAATTATTTTGCATATTACAATAGATAAATATGTGAATAAGTGAAAATCCTACATAAATATTTGGTTGTAATGACCTTTTAATTAAATTTCCATTTTGTATTATCCTAAACCCCCCTACAACAAAGTGGCCTTGTAGTGTGACCTGTACATTGCTCTGCTTGTTATAATTTTTCCTCAGCTGTTTCATTTTATTAAATACTTTTTGGAAATATTATTATATTATTTAATTTTTTCTGAGTATGTTAGTGTTTTCTCTCTCTCTTAGGATAATAGTTGAACAATTTTTTTGAAATTAAAAAAATGAATTATAGTTTGGCAATAACATTTTATCTATTAGTGGTTTATTCCAGTTCTATTTACTATTATTTTATTTAATATTTATTTTTTACTAGGCTCACCTTTACAATTCATTGAAAGGTGTTACTTGTTAACTATCTCATGTCTACAAGAACTTTAATTTACCACAAAAATTAATATTTACATGCAAGTATAATAAATAAGAGAGATAAAATGACCTTGTATATTGAGTTTTTATATTAAGAATTTCATTTTATGAAAATTATATATCTTTCTTAATAGTTGTGTTCATCCTGAGGACCATGGGTCTTATGTTGTTATTTTTTTATATATCTTTGTTGATTTCCTCAAGTGATTATGATCAACTTACATTTCCAGATTTAAGTAAGTTATTGAAAAAGTATTATAATGGGACTTCATTCTGTATCTATTTGTACTTCTCTATTACAGTAGAATCCCCGATATATCGTATCTTCAAGTCAAAGAAAAAATATGATAAATAGAGTAGTTCACTAAATCGGGATTATGAAATATTGATGGTAAAAAAAAAGAAAAATTAATGTAATCATTTTAGACTTGTATTTATTTTGCACATAAAAATACACTGTGTATGATCATAAAAAAAAAATTATAAATTGTTTTTTGAATTAAACCATTTGTTCGGGTGTTATCCATAGCATTTTATCCGAGTAGAACACGAGGAGGTAATAGTACATTACGCATCGAGTGTGGAAAGTAGCATTTTGCATGCGAGTGTGGAGTTTACACCCGAACGATAGCGAGGGTAGTAAAACCACACGAGCAATGCAAAATGTCGTTTTTGCAAGAGTTGCGTACCGTACTTTATCTAAGATTGTTAGATTTTAATAATAAATAATAAATGCAGAAAAAAATAATAAACTTCCTGTATGTAAGCTCGTATTTCAGTATTTCTCTTTTGATAAAGATGACATCAATTCGTTAGTTGTATTTTGTGCCGATTTAATTATTTCGGAAGGCGTATTATTCTCCTCATATTCTTCANTTAATCAAATATGTAAAAGGGTATTAAAAAAATATATCAGTGGCCTTAGGGGAGAAGATCTTAAAGCTTAAGCTCATAAAAACATCTCATGTCATGTATGATACAAGAGGTACTAGTAGGACTGATTATTTCGATTCAATAGGATCTAAATAAGTTAGTTTCAAAATTTGCTAAACTCAATCCCAGAAAACAAAAAATATAAACTTTGTCGTTCTTTTAGTCAAATTATTTTTGGTAGTTTTGCAAGTTATTTACATTGTAGTAGAGATGAACTGTCAAATAATAAATTTTCAGTACAGTCAATCTGTCATGATAGAAGGTTGTCAGCGGAAAAAATTTGAGGCTGAATTTTTTTTTGGATCAGTTTGGACACATGAGCAAAGTAATAAATGCACACAAAATTATTTTATAATAGTGTTTCTGACAAAATAAAGCACGCATACCAATGTTCATTGATATCGGATCAAAAAGTAGTATACTTATAATTTTTAATTAAAAGCATTTTATCCCTGTTTTTCCATATTACACCTTTTAAATGAAAATATGACAAAACTGAACACAACACAACAACAATTATTACTGTTCTCTTAAATGAGCTTTCCAATGAGATGCAACATGAAGGGTATATACTTTTTTTTTTTTTTTTAAATAAATAGGAAGGCGTCTAATATTAACCACTTCAGTATGCAAAGAGTGAGATTGGTTTAGAAGAACTTTTTTATTTATTCCTCACCTGAAATTTGTTAATAATAAAGTTTTGACCATATCCTTGGTTTTCGTCAAATGGAGAATTAGTGGAAACTCATTTCTAAAAGGGGTTACAATTTTAATTTATTAAATTATTACATCCCTTTGTTGCATGTAAGTGTGGGGTAAGTTTAATTTCTAGGTTTATAAACTAATCCCACCCTAGAACTTTTCATTGTAATTTGATGTGTAGATAATTTAATTTATTGTCTACATGATATCTGTTTATACTAAATTAACTGATTTAGAAGATTCCATGGATAAATCATTTTAACTTGAAAATAGCTCTGAATATAAATATAACTACGATTATAAGATTTTTCCTTTTACATTATTATTATTATTTTTTTTTTTATGAACCAACTATTAAATATATAAAGTTTAACTGAATTTAATTTTGTTGTAAATTTAACTCAAGCTTTTTGATTTTATCATTGTGTGGGGTGTTCTTTTCTTTATTTAATTTTATCTGTATAATAATAAATATGTTTTTATTGATTGCATTGTGATGTTATTTCTACCAGGTTGATTGGCTGTTTAATTTTTTTTTTTTTTTTTTTAATACGCAAAACTTAAATTTTAGCAGAGCAAGAAAAAATTCAGAGGAATGTTTTTTTTATATTATTTGTTTTTCTATTTAACTGTAGCATCAGTAATAATTATTATTTTAATTTTTCACAAAATTGTTAATGATTATATTTAATGTACAAATATGTATATAACAAGTGTACATATTATCAATATTATATTGTAGAGTAAACAAAGAAATTAAAAAATATATAAAATAAAAAAATGAAATTATGAACTTTACATTGTTTTATTTTTTTAAATTCCTTAAAAATGAATTTGTGCAAAAAGTTAAATAACTTTACACCAAATTTATAATAATTTATGTTTAAGAACTTAGTATAGGTCAGAGTATATACAGAAATTTTGTGTAGATACAGAGTATAATGAATGTAGATAAGTTATGAACACAGAAATTAGCCTGACAGGTTTTCAACTTACGCTGAAATGGCTTTAATAGTTCTGTGTGTTATGAGTTTGAGTTATTATTAAATTGCATGGTTACTTTACGTGAAAAGGTAGAAATAGCATTTCCTGATATCTCAAAAAAAGTCATAAAGTTGGCTGCCAGGAATAACTTTTACCTTTATATATGTTAATTTCAGATCTCTGGTTAAGTAAAATATATTGTCCCCTCTGGTTATATTGTCCCCTAGATTACCTGAAGAAGGCTGCTTTAGAACAGCTTAAACCAGTTAATTGTTTATTACAATTAATTGTGTGAAGACGTTGTTTGGTTATTGAACTACACTCCATTCATGATAAGTTGCTATCACTCATTGATTAGAGAAAAACATAGTCAAGGTTGTAGGTATGTAATCAATGTAAAGGTGGTACATTTTCAATTGTTACACGTATCTAAATTAAGTCTCTTGGCAAAAGGCAAAGTGGAAGCTAGACTGTAAATGTTAGAATAAATAAAGTTTAAGTGGAATTTACATAAACTCACAAATAAGTTAAAATTAGAACTCTTGCCTTTATTGTTCGTATTCAATCTTAATATTATAAAACAAAAAAATATCAATTAAAAATAAAATCAATCAATGTCACATTATAATTATATATGACACTTCCCTTCTATCAGACAGGATTGCCTACCCATGCCTTGTACAGCTTCAGTAGGTTTATGTGGAGGACTAGTCTCTTGTTTCTGCCTCCAATCTTCTGGACTTGAACCGTAACATCTGATAACTTCTTACAATCTTGAAGTAGCCTATCCCATGTTCGATGGAACTTAGCACCTGTGAGTCCTAAACACATACTTTATCCCCCTCGTTAATAGCATTTTTTCTGTTGCATGCTCCAGTCATAATATTCCTTCTGCACTTTATGTTTCAGGCCATACCTATTCCGCACTACCATATGCTTCCATTTTCTTTCTACCCTTAGCAATATACTCAGTCAGACCCTGCACAGGACTAGGCACTCCAACTCCATTCGTGACATCAAGAGGCTGCCGAAATTCGTGTCCAAACTCAACATAACAAGGTGTTATTCCTGTTGGTTTGTGCTCGCTCATCATGACAATAGGCAGAAAATTTCTGGAGGGATACACGTCATGTGATAAACTTGAAAACTATTTTTAATCAAATATGTAAAAGGGTATTAAAAAAATATATCAGTGGCCTTAGGGGAGAAGATCTTAAAGCTTAAGCTCATAAAAACATCTCATGTCATGTATGATACAAGAGGTACTAGTAGGACTGATTATTTCGATTCAATAGGATCTAAATAAGTTAGTTTCAAAATTTGCTAAACTCAATCCCAGAAAACAAAAAATATAAACTTTGTCGTTCTTTTAGTCAAATTATTTTTGGTAGTTTTGCAAGTTATTTACATTGTAGTAGAGATGAACTGTCAAATAATAAATTTTCAGTACAGTCAATCTGTCATGATAGAAGGTTGTCAGCGGAAAAAATTTGAGGCTGAATTTTTTTTTGGATCAGTTTGGACACATGAGCAAAGTAATAAATGCACACAAAATTATTTTATAATAGTGTTTCTGACAAAATAAAGCACGCATACCAATGTTCATTGATATCGGATCAAAAAGTAGTATACTTATAATTTTTAATTAAAAGCATTTTATCCCTGTTTTTCCATATTACACCTTTTAAATGAAAATATGACAAAACTGAACACAACACAACAACAATTATTACTGTTCTCTTAAATGAGCTTTCCAATGAGATGCAACATAAAGGGTATATACTTTTTTTACTTTTAGCGAATTTTCAAAGAAAATTAAGCTATTGGAGTGGCTTTAAAGTTTTTGTTATGCGAATTTTTGAAAAAATTTTTCCATGGAAATCCGTTTTAGCCCATTCTGAATGAATACCTAAATTTTTACACTTTTATATGTATGTATGTATGTCACTCTAGACGATATCTCCCCTTAAGATGCACTTAAAAATTTCAAACAAATTTTAAAATGTCAATAATATCAAAAGAAAGGATGAGTTCGTTGGCCAGAATTTTTGGAGTTCATTTGGGGGTCACATTTTGACAATTTAGGGTCAAAAATAGCATAAAATCGTGTTTTTTTTTTCATTTTACCCTCCTTTTATATGAAAATATGATAAAAGTGTATATAACAACAATTACTGTACTCTTAAACAGCTTTCCAACGATTTGCATCTTGAAGGGTAAATACTATTTTGATTTTTTTACCCTGTACCCGTGTGTCGATTCACGCAAAAAAAATTAATTAATCAGCCTCGAATTTTTCCGCACAAATTTACAGATTTACTGTACTATTTGGCAATAAATGGAAATAAATTTTTAAAAAATGTACTATTTGGATAAATAGTGTCTTATTTGTTATGTTTTTATATTTCCTAAAAGTGAGAGGCCGAATGAACTGATCGGCATTGGTTTGGAATGATGGGGGGGGGGGCTTACAATAGTTTTACCTAGGGGGCGAAAAACTCTTGCGCCGGCCCTGTTTATGTGTTAACACATTACATATTAATTCTACTTTTTAACAAAATGATATAACTGTAACACTTTTCTCTTTGAAGAAAGTAAGCGTAAGCATCCTTTAGTTCTTGAATTCCTCTTTACATCTCACGTACCAAAATTATAATTCTACTTTTGAAGTGAAACTTCTTTGGCGGCGGTAGAGTGAATTTTTTCATATAGGGACATCGTGTAACGAAGTTTGTGATTCCAGACTCGTCCAAGTGTAAATTTTTACAGATTAATTGCATTATATCTATTTAAAGACCATCAAATCAAAACAAACTTTTATTTCTATTGGAATAAATGTGGTTACTTTAGCGTAGCAATATTTATTTTTCAATTAAATTTTCCATAACCATTTCTTATAGTACAGTAAAATTAGGCTCAAACCCAAACATCCAAAAAAAATATGAGTGAGGCTCTCACGCATTAGAAGTGAAATTTGAGTTCTAGAATGCATTGCTCTCTTTCATTTTTTGACGAATTTATTATTTCAAGATTGACAAAAATGGTTGTGGGAAATTTAATTGAAAAAAAAAAAAATGTGTGAGGCTCTCACGCATTAGAAGTGAAACTTAAGTTTAGAACGCATTGCTCTCTATCATTTTTTGACGACTTCTTAATTATTTCAGGATGAAGAAATATTTATGGGAAATTTAATTGAAAAAAAAAAATATATTACTATGCTAAGGCAACCACATTTATTCCAATAAAAATAAATGTTTGTTTTTATTTGCTGGTCTTTAAATAGATATAATACAATTAATCTGTAAAATGTTAAGGGGCCCCTACACGATCAATCTGATTGTCAATCTGAGTGAATCAATCAGATTGAAGTAGATTGACAATCCTGCCGTCAATCACAAGGGACCCTACACGATCAATCAGATTGACAATCATTTTATAATATGCTAAAGTGAATTGTACGGTGTCATTGAAGTTTGTTCTTCGATTTAGACATCTACCTGGTCCAGTGGCACAGCTAGGGCACTGGGGCTCCCCCGCAAGAATTTCTCGGGGTCCCACCGCCAAAATAAAATTGTCGAGCAAAAAAAAAGAGACAAAAACGGATTTGCCTTCAGAACTGAATGGGAGCCCAAATGCCTTCAGAACTGAATGGGGGCCCATTGCAGAAGTATAATCAAGCTAGTAAGATTTTATTATCCCTTATTTGTGTATTATACTTTATGGGGGTCCCCTTCGAAATTGGTTTGGGGGCACCCCCATCACCGGGGGCCCGCCAGCAATGCGAGCCCATAGTTACGCCACTGACATTAATTTTCTACTTCTTAAGTCTGTAAACAGCAGAGATAACTAATATATAGTTAACAGCACCGTACAATTTACTTTTACCTATTCTTTTTATTTTTTTTGTTTATTTTTTATTATTTCTTTATTTTTTTTTAATGTTTTAATATTCAATTGCTTATAAATATGTACCTGATAGAATTTATTAAAATCTTTTACATCTGCTTTGTGATTAATTTGATTTTATACATTGATAATGTATAATTTTTTAAGCTTTTTAAAATTATCTTTCTCTAGATACTATCTTCATGTCACTAATTCAAAATTACTCGTATATCGAATGCTATTCTTTATTCCGTGACGCTGGATTGATAGGACAAAGGAAAAAAAATATGAGAAATAACTCATAAATAAATTACAAGTAAAAAACAAGCTTTTATTCGTATTTTTCTCAGTAAACCCTTTCATTTCATACCCATATCATGGCCGTGCTTTAAAAAGGAGAGTTGGGAGACCTAAGGAAATAAATGTCTTCCATGATGACTCACACTGGATTGAAGAAAAGATTGATGAAGCCACTACACGGTCAGTCAGATTGACAGAATCCCCCGCCACTCACAGAATCCCCCACCACCCCACATGATTGAAGCTCGGATTTCAGGATTTCTGGAAATCCGTCAATCACATTCATCAATCCATCAATCTTGCCCCTACACGTTCAATCAGATTGTCAATCCTGCGCGTCAGATTGATCGTGTAGGGGCCCCTTTACACTTGGACGAGTCTCGAATTGCAACCAAGATAAGGCAACCACATTTATTCCAATAAAAAGATGTAAATATTTGTTTTGATTGCGGTTTAAATAGATATAATAAATTATTTAAATTAATTTAATTAGTTTTAACTTTGTTCGTGTAACAATTTAGCCCGTCACTATGAGCTCAAAAAATAATCTAATTATTATCCATCTAATATTACACTTATTGCCAATTTTGTGTTCTCTCTAATCAGCAATGTTCTTGGCACAATGGCTGGCANCGCTTTATTTATTATACACTTATGTATAAATTATTTAGGTAGAGATTATTATTGTCGTTGCCGTGGAAAAACCTGATATGTGCAATTTTTTTGGTTTTTGTTTTATTTTTCAAAAGTTTATAGGGAAACAGGTTATCTTTCTATTGAAAAAAAACCTGGAATGTGAATTTATTAATAGATTTTTAATAAATACCCCCGAATTATTGTACCCTAGAATTTTTAATAGCCGCTTCGCGGTGCTCTGCTCATTTTCTGAAGAAAAGCAACCCTCCTGTATATAAACCAGGTAGAGGTAAAACTCAAAAAAATGTCTGGGGCATGTACAATCCGATTTAGCCTTATGTCCCTTGGTCAGTTTATTTTAAAAAAGTGTTTTTTCTACTAAAAACTATAACTAAAAAAATTTAGTTGCAATTTGAGCTTCTAGGCATCAGCCCTAAATGGTCTTAAACTAAAAAGTTGAAAAAAATTAATCCATTTAATTAATATACAGGGTGTTCTTTCTATGCATTTTCCAAAAAATGTTAAGAGTGATGTTAAGTTGTTCAAAATTAAAAGTTATGATACATTTTCAGTTTGATCACCCAAGTACAAATTCCTAATTGTCCATGCTTTGAATCCAATAAGATTACAAAAACAAACAAGGGAAATAAAATCTTAATGAGTGAGAATGTGTCCTAAGCGAGTTATAATCGAAAAATGCAAATTTTATCGAGAAAATAGCTTCATTTTTTCATTTTACTTTTTATGCCATCTATTTATATGTATTTTTTTGTTTTTTCAGATGGATGTTTGAACCTATGCAGATGAGCTTCAAACCCTGAATTTTTTCTCACCTGTAATCAGTCGACCCTCACAACATATAAAACTCATTTTTTTAAACCCTTCCACATAAAAAAATAAATAAAGACAATTATTTACTTAACTACATTCACTAACCTTAAATTCACTTAAATTTCTGTAAATTAACTTTAGTTTTCAAGATAAGAGTATTTTTTATTGCTTAACTATGTATTAAAACATTGTTTTTAACCTTATTGTACTTATGTGAATAAAACAGGCTTTTTATTTAATTCTGTTTCTATAATGCTTATATTCGATGGTGTTGCGCCAAAAGGGCCAATCTGCATTTTGTATTTGAATTCTAAAACTTGAATAGCAAAATTATTAATATGTTTTATTAAAAATTATTAATATGTATTTGAATGCCTTATTTATATTGTTATTCATTTAAAATATATTTGGGTACCTAATTAATAAGTCAAAATAACCAAATTTATTTTATTAATTATAAATAAAAAAAACAAACGTGATATTAGTTGCAGATTGATCCTTGTGGATTTTTGCAGATTGGCCCTTTTGGCGCAACACCATAAAATATTTCAACCCTTCCTATTATTTTTAATAAGATTTATATTAGAAGTTGGTTGTTCTTTTTAATACAGAGGGAATGTATGAAATCCTTAACATTATAATATTATGGGATATTGATATTTTCATGTTTGAGCTATAGGAAAATATACACTTGTGTAAATTATTTTAAAATTTGATTTGCTGAATTCATAATTATTATTATCTAACTATCCAGGTTCGTTATGTAGGTAATATAATTAATATTTCAAGGCACTGAAATATGTATATCTTTTAAGATGTGGATAAAAACAAAAAAATGAATATTTTAATTTTGAAAAGTAAGGAGGAAAAGAAATTAGCTTATGTTTGGATTTGAAATTCCCGGCTTTTTTGGCGGGCATTAGTACTGCGTTTTCCCGTAGCACGGAAGGGGCGCTGCTGTCTTGTCAAAAGTTTCTGAAGAGGGGAGTTGACTATCTCTAGTATTATATATCGCTGATGGATACATTGAAACGCTGGTATGTGATGAAAATAAGAACAAGATAATTTTTTAGTACACCGCCATTTTTAATTCCTCTTTTTTTTCCTCATCCTCATCTGTCACCTATTCATATTTATTTCGTTTTGCCATCGCCATTTTACGGATGATAGAGAAGTTTTGTGCCGCAGGTCGATACCGATGCGATTTAGCTCTTATATTTTTTCTGTATTGACACCATTATTATTTTGACTGTTATTCTTTGCTCTTTTGATAAATTGATATCTAATTTGTGTTTTGAAGAGATTTTCCCGGAGGGTAAGCTTTTTAAAAGTTGTTTTTATTATTCTACCATGTGTTTATTCTTAAACTATTGCCGACGCAGTGCAATAATTAGCATATAATATGATATATCTAAAAATTGTATGTAGATTCTTGCTTGTGTGGAAAAGAAAAAATACATTTCTGAATTTGTAAAACATTAATTTATAGAGATTATTTAAGTTCCCCGTGTTCCGTCCCTATAGATGTCATTTATTACGGTGCTGTTTACAGAATCGAAGTACCAAATTAATTTGTTTGCCCCAGAATTTTCTCCGCTCATTTTCTGGAGAAAAACAACCAGGTTGAGGTCTAAATCGGAGGTACAAAATTTGATGGCTTCGTACAATTCACGTTTGCCGAAAGTTGGTTTGGCTAAAATGAAAAGTATCCTAGTACTACACTCTACTACTGTTAACTTTGCCAATGAAAACTACGCTTAATGTTTTAGGGTCATGACATCATTTGTGGCACTCTGATGAAATATTATTCTTTATTGTCACCCAAAACCTCCCGACATTATATGCCAATTTATTGTGTATTATTTGATTTAACAAATCTATTTATTGTCACAGGGGCTGTTATTTCCATTGTCCGTTATGACTAGCAGTGACAACAAGCTCTATGTGGGTAATCTCGGAGATAATACTTCTAAAAAGGAGCTAGAAGATATTTTCTTCAAATATGGCCCTATCACTAACATCTGGGTTGCCAGGAATCCTCCTGGATTTGCTTTTGTAGAGTATGAAGATCCCAGGGATGCTAAGGATGCAATCCGTGCTCTGGATGGAACGTAAGCTATTATCCTACTTATTACCTACTTGATTTTATACAACTCACTCTATAATTTTAGAAATTAGAGAAATGCATTTTTTTTTCAGCCAAATTCCAGAAATAGGAACATGATAATTTCTCGCTGTTTTAAACCATTTTAGAAGCGTAATTTTAATGTCATAGTGCGAAGCTTTGCAGAGGCGTTTTGGAGCATTGGCTGATTCACATCAGCTACATCAATTTTATTTTCGTTTTTTATCATTGTAGATAAGGTTGATTTTGGAATGTTGTATTTTTGTTTTTGTCAACACACCACCAAGGTTAGTTGAAAGATCAACTAACCTCTGATCTCTGTGAACCTTTTTTTTATTGAGCTCATTCTCAGCACTTTCTAACTCTGCACTTTTAAAGTTTACTCGTTAGCAGACTTAGGACAACTGCAATCAAAACTAATAGAATAACCAGAATAGAAAGGGAAGTGTAGGCTCTGGTAATTAACTGGTGTCTACATGGTGACTGTACACGTGTGAAATGACCATAAAACTCAGTGTTCGCGATTGTGTAAAAAAAAATTAGGAATCTGGGTAGAGTTACACACCTTTTCATGCTCATGCATTAGAAGTGAAACTAAAGTTCTAAAATGCATTGCTTTCTTTCGTTTTTTGACGAATTTATTATTTTAGGATTAAGAAATGGTTATCGGAAATTTAATTAAAACAAAAAAATATTGCTACACTAAGGCAACCACATTTATTTCAATAAAAATAAATGTTTGTTTTGATTTACTGGTCTTTAAATAGATATAAACAATCAATCTGTAAAAATGTTACACTTGGACGAGTCTCGAATTGCTAACTTCGTTACTCGATTTCACTATATGAAAAAATTCACTCTACCGCCGCCAAAGAAGTTCCACTTCAAAAAACCTTGGGAAAGATATTACATCTTTTTTGCAGGTTGTTATTAGATCGCCATTGTAAAAAAGTTTGTAAAGGAATAATTTGTATTACCTGAAGAATTAATTACATTCTTTGAATAAAAGCATTAAATCAAAAGTAAATAAAAGTATTAAATCAAATTATAATTACTATTTACAAAGGGAGACAGTCAGAGAAAAATAGACTTCTGCGCCGGGATCCCGGCGCAGAATTTCCTATAATTACTATTTCCTTTGTAAATAGTAATTATAATTTGATTTAAATTAAAATTTAAACGTTCCGTAGTATGAGTACTACCAAAAACTTAAAAATTGAAAAGCATTATTTTTCACCAAAAACCTTTTTGAAAAAAGAAACTTTTGCAGTATCCAATATTTGGTGTTATCTTTGTTTGTATTAACGAGGGACTACTGTAAAGTTTTTGTCAAAATGTTAAGTACTGTTTTTGTGTTGGAAGTATTATGTGTGAGAATAAGGGAGGAGATATTGGAAACTATACATTTATTGTTGTAGGCGCTGCTGTGGTACAAAGCTGATTGTAGAGTTATCGAATGGTGGAAGGACTAAAAGAGGAGAGGGTGGTGGTAGCGCTGCCAGAAGAAAGCAATCTCCCCCTATGAGGAGATCAAGGTATATACTTAAACTATACTTATCTGTTCTCATTGCTCATTTTTTACCTAAGTAAAGTTTACATCCAATCAATAAATTAATCATGAACTAGGTTTTATTTTAATAAAAACAATTTTTTACTCACATTCCTCTGACATTCTGGAGTGTTTTGAAGTTGGTACTATATTATTCGGTATTTAAAAAAGAAATTGAATATATTCTATCAAATAAATATATCAATTATTTATGATGAAAGATCTCATTCAGAGCTAATTGGATTTAAAAAAAAAAAAAAAAAAAAAAAAAATGAAAACAATACTTTTCCTACTATTAGTAGTGAGGAAAAGTAAAAGAATGGATTACAGATGAAGTAGTTAAAATATTTGAAATTTATCAAATTAAACTTTGGTTTAATTTAAAGTTTTAGGAATGTTAAACTTTTAAAAAATTTAAAGTTTTAGAAATGATAAACTTTTAAAAAATTTAATGTTTAGATGTTAACTTTCAGTTTGATTAAATATACATAATATCTTTTTGGAATCTTCACTTTTTATTGTTTATTTTAATTTAAATGTTTTTACTCGTAACTATTAAAAACTTAAATTTATATGGATATATATGTGGGAGTGTGTGTGCACGTATGTATACAGCAAGGATCTTGTAGAATAGGGATTGAGCACTAAGCATTCCCCTCTGGGTTAAGAAGTGTCGCCAAGAACTTGGAAAAAATCTACATCAAACTACCAATGCGTGCTTATTAGTAGGACGAATTTCTTCCCAACTGTTATCCATTGTTTATTTTTGAATGAAAGGTTACAATCTAACATATTTTAATCAAGTTTTTAATGAATTATTTTATTTAAAATTACAATTTTAATTTAAAATATTGATAAAAATTAGCTATTAGAATAGTTTTTAATATGTTTTTTAATAGGTTTTTAATAAGTTAATAATAGTTTTTAATAGCAACGGGTGGAAGGTGGGATAAAAAAAAAAATAATAATAAAAATATTGGAATAATTATCAATTAATTTGGAAACAGGTTATTTCTATTGCAGAATTAGATTTTTACAAATTTCAACAACTTACTTTTGTTTTGCCAACACAGTAAACAAGATTGGCTAAATATAGTCCAAAATCACTAAAAAAACAAATTAATTGTACACAAGAGAAAACAAAACATAAAGCAAGGGAGAAATCACAAACTACCAAATAAGTTATAACCATATGGAAAGGTAATCTATCCTAATAGATTTTCCAAGTTCTTGGGGACACTTTTTTTGCCTAGCGCTCAATTCGTATTTTATAAGATCCTTGGTATACAGTAATACCCCAGACTTGCATAGTAGGTGGGACTGTGAAGTATACTCTAAATAAAAAAAAAAAAAAATGTTGATAAATTTACTTAGATAAATTCTTAAGTCGGTACTTATTACCAAGGAAAAAATCGGTCCAAGACAACTCAGACAAACATTCTCATATATGAGTTCATAATTACTTAGCCCAGTGGTACATTTAATTATTATTGTAACTCCGAATTTACGTGTCAGGATAATTTAAGTTGGTGTATTACTGTATTCTTATCTAACAGTTTTATAAATAGAGTTAAAAATTGCCATTTATTCAAGGAGAAATTTTACCCTGAATCCACCAGTGGTAGAGAGCTACATAATTTAATTATAAACTTGCTAATAATTAAATTTAATATTACTAGATGAATATAATTTATTTATACATTGATTTCTTTTTCATAGTTTAATTTATTTATTCAAATCTGCTGCTACGCTGTGGCTCGCTAATAATAATAAAAAAATTTTATATGTTTTAAGATAGATTTATTTTAGGTATTTTAATGTCATTGAAAGCTTATGATAGTATAACGTCAATAAATAAATAGTATTAACCTAATTATATTCTTTATATGATCATGAACAAAGAAATATGACAACAGATGAGTGGTTATTTAATATTCATGTAAGAGTAAAGCACAGAACATTTCTTTGCAGTCGCACGCATAATACCAGTTTTCTGTTTTTTTGTCTCCCCTCCCCCTTCCATCTCAATGAAATTTTAATAATTATAGATTCTAGATATACTATGAATTATATTATACAGTCAACCCTTCAAATTTCAAATAATTTTCAAATTATATTTTTAGTCTTTATTAATCCATGATTAGATTGAGGGTAGCGATTCATAAAAATTATTGTCATTAAAGTTATTGTCATAAAGACTTCATGGGAAATCAAAATAATAATAATAATGTTATCGTTAATTACCTGTGTAATTCGTATGTGGGTAAGGTCATAAAATGACTTCCAATTCCCTGCCTTACAAAAAATTAAAAATAATAATACAGTCAACTCTCGATAACTCGAAATCCTCGATTACTCAATTTTTTTCAAATCCCCTTCATTTCCCTATAGTGTTTGCCTTAATTATTACCTCTATAAGTGGAATATTTCAAAATAAAAACCTCGATAAGACGAATTTATTTTGTTTTTGGAGCCGTGGGCAACCTCTATAAGTCGAAGTTTTGATTCCATCCCCTCTATAACTCGAAGTTCGCAGGTGCCTACATAGTCAGTTGACTGACAATTGGCATTACCATACATTAGCAGAGTAGTAGAGTTCTCGCATGTCATAGGGATACAGTAAAGTTGCATATCATTGCTTCACCTTCTTTCGAGAATTCGGCATGCCACCAAATACTTTTCAACTATCCTAAAAATTCTGGATAAGTAATGATGATGCAGCAAGTGGATTAGCCAGCTCTGTGAAGATGGCAAAATATGTGTATGGTTTTTGTTTAATATCCTGTATTTCTTGGTACTGATTTATTATTAGAGTAGGAACCTCTATATCTTGAATTTGGTCATTTTAGACCTCAATATCTCGAACCCGATTAGTCGAAAAACTTGACAGCTCGAATTTTTCTATTTACCCCTGAAGTTTGAGTTATCGAGAGTCAACTGTAATAATAATAATAATGTTATCCTTACTTGATTTGAACACACAACCTTTTGATCTTGAATCAGACACTCAAACATTGCACTCATGACCATTTAGCTTTAAATTATTATGAGGAACTTCTAATTTAAAGTATTTATTTATTAATGATTATTAGCTATGTTTTGGCGGAGGATTGAAACTTTAATTTTTGATTAGGATGGAATAGTTTTCTTGATGATTTTGAAAACCATTTGATAAAGGATCGTGAATTGAGCTGTCAAATGTTTTAAGTTAGTTTACTAAATTAATTAGGATATAGAAAAGTTGAAGTTTCATAACCGCATGTGTTTCCTGGCATTTCTTGTAAATTCAATATAACTCAATCCCAGACAAAACTGTATTGTCTTGGACACAAAATGTATTGAAAACTGTGTTTGCATGTGGTTTTTTAAATCCAGATTGATTCTTGACAAAGTTGCAAATCCTCCATGAAAACATAGTTATTGTTTTTTCTGACACAGCTTATGCATACTTTCTCATAAATACCATTTTTCTACTTCTTTAAACAATGTTGACAATATATTATTTTTTATGCTGCATGGAATGATCTATAAATTATAAGTCCATTTTTATACATAAAAGGAGTGTGAAACATATTTTATATAGGATGCACTATATTTTTATATTTATTAGGAAAAAATATACGTTACTTAAAGTCCAAGTCTTTATTTGGGCTGTATATCAATTGATTTGTGAATGAGGTGACAATTTTCTAGATAAAAGAGCCTACATTTAGTATTGGAGCTGATGTTGACTAATGGTGGTTGCATTTGCAGGCTAAAAACTATGTACGGAGGTTGAAGCACTGTGGTTCAAAAGCTCTTGAAAATGTGAACACACCTTTGAACCCCCTCATTTTGAAAACAACCTCCGCTCTGGCTTCTCTCACTCTCACCCTCTCTCACTATAATATCTGTTGTGCAACCGCCACGCGATTTCAACCTCCGACCGCCACTCTTCCACGCATTATAACTACCTACACTTCCTCCCTTCTCGACCGGCTATTATTATTATCTCTATATTAAACCCTGACCAAGCAACCAACCAACCATCCGACACTTCTTCCTATAGGTACTAACTACTCTGGTAATCATTTTGCAACATTAAACAAACTGACATGTCTTCCTAACCATCGTGTTAACTGCTAACATTTTTTTTTATTGAATAGTTAAAGTAAATCTTCATTGTTTTGCCCTGATCATAAAATTTAGGGTAATATACTTACATTGAAGCGAGCAAATTTATATAAGTGGCCCTTGAATGTTAAAAATCTTAAGGACTTATGTATTAAACACAGTAAGAGAGTTGGTAGGTAGCAACAAACCTTAATCTGTACGAGTAGATAGTAACATTCTTTCTGCTCGTTGCTTGAATTCATTGGAGTGTATTTTTAAATTATCACTCTTTGATTCCTTCATTTTATTTTAATTATTATAATAAATAATTAATTACTGGGTTGGCTTATATTAAAATAGTTATTCATTTATGTATTTTTTATAGTTATTTTACTAAAGAAAAATATTTTATTGAGTAGCTCAAGAGTTGAACACAAAGAAGGGCCCATTAATAGAGTTTGACTTTTTTCATTTAAAGTGTCAATACCCCAACAAGTCCCCTTTGTTATAAAATTAAAGCTCGCTTCAATTTTATGCATTTTTCTATTAAATTTGTATTACTTTGTTATGTGTGTATGTTTATACATTTTTTTTAAGTCAAAGTAGAATTGATTTTTGAAATTTATTTATATAATGTACATTACCGTTCAATTGTTAATACTAATTTCAAATTCATATGCTGATCGAAATGGTTATAAATTAATAAATTGAATCTTTTTTCGTTTATTAATAATGTTTTTTGTAATGTTATTTTGTATGTTACATGCTGTTTTAACATAATTTAATATCAGGTCAAGATCACCCTGGAAAAAAACTTCAAGATCACGTTCTCGATCCAGATCCAGGAGTTTTCCAGCCAGAAGATCAAGATCTTTTTCGAGAGATAAGAGGTACTAAGTAGCTTATATTGTTATTATTGTTAATTAGTTTACTATGTTATAAATAATTAGGTTTTTAAAGACCATAATATTAATTTAAGACAATTCAGTATATTCTACACTATATTGTTGTGTACAAGCAAAATCATGGAAAGTCAATATAAGTTTTGAAATAATTACTGGTAAATATTGTGTGCTCAAAACGGACTGCATTGTTAAATTTGAATATTAAAGAAAAAATCAGCTCCTTTATTATAAGCCCTGTTTCTTTTACCCTTCGTATAAGTTGTTATGGCCACACCTGAAACTGCTTAACTTTAACTATATGGGTGGCCAACTGCTCTGCTATCGATTATATGCCTATTGAGGCTCCCTAAATATCAGTATAGTACAGCGTTTAGCAACGCACTGCTTATAGATTTTTGTATTCTGAAATATTAGATATTCTGGGTTTTGCTGATGGATTTACTGGTTTTTGCAACACTGGTGATCATCTTTGTGTCTACTTTTACATGATTTTTATCTCATGATAAAACCAATAAGCATTTGATCAAAGAATCTTTCAAGTGGATTTGTCTTATTTTTCAATTTATCCAACTTAATTGAGGGGGAGGTGATGGCCTAATTGCAAGGTTCGAACAAGTGGTTTGTCCTACCCATTCTAGTAGAAAGTACTAGAACTAATTGAGGTGGATAATAGAACACTGTAGGTGCAGTTATGAATTTTTGGCACGAGATCATAGCTAAATATTGGACTTTTAGACCCATCTTAGAGTTTATAGATATAAAAGATATATTTTTCTAAAACTCAGAGAGATTTGCAGGGTAGTTCAGCACTTGGAGCACTAAAAAAACAGACTTAATGGTGTGTGTAACTCCAGTATATCCAGAATAATTGGTCTTACATGATTTTGCTTATATGGTGATGTAGTACCTTATGCTATTACCTGATAAATTGGTGAAAATTCTTTATTGGGGTATGATATCAATGCATTTAATTCACAAAAAAACTTTCTTAAAAATACCATGTATTTTTATAGTTTCAACAACCTTATATTTAGAGCTAAATAGCTTAAGGTATGAACTTTCTGAGTATGTAATCAATAGCTTAAGTGTGTAAATTTCAATGTAAGCAATTCTGTAGTTTATGATAAAAGCTTCTCAAATGATTTTTTGCCAGCCACCTTCTTTTAAAATCCAGAAAAATTCATCAAAATTAAATTACTGCATTATTTCATTTCTTTGTTTGTATACTGCATACCTGAGAAAGTAATTAATGATATTAAGTTAAACATATTTTAGGAATGCATTGTCTATTTGTTCTTTCTATAATAGATTGAAAAATAATTCTATGAACACTCAGATTTAACCATTATGGTATGAGGTGGAACAAATCTATTTTACATTTTTAAAAGTAAAAGAGAACTCCAGTTTATTTTGTGCTTTATTTATTTCAGCTTTAGATGTTAAAAATGTTTGAGAGCTCATCATGGCTGTGCTTAAAAACCAATTATTTAGTGATAAATGAGGGTCGAACATCTCACGATTTATTCTTTTATTTAAAAATATTCAACAGTAAAACAATACAACTTACTTTATTTATTTACTTAATAATGTATTTAAATAAAATGTTTGTTAGTACTGCTAAGAAAGATGATAATGGAGATTCAGGACGTTACCGTGAATGGGACCTCTCATGTAAGGTCTACGTTGGAAATTTGCTCAACAACGCCTCCAAGAATGAGTTAGAAGATGTTTTCTCCAAGTATGGACCCATAAGAAATGTATGGGTGGCGAGGAACCCTCCTGGATTTGCCTTTATTGAATTTGATGATCCTCGGGATGCTGAAGATGCTGTCAGAGGCTTAGATGGAATGTAAATTAATTACTTATTTAATTTTACATGTACCCATCTTGAAGATCTTTATTTATTTTAGGCTTTTTTAAGTTAAAATAAAGAGAAAATTGTGTCTACTGTCTAACCTGAATGAAACTGCATTTTAACATCCAATAAAACTTTACTTGCTTTTCTAGATAAAAGGTTATTTGATTTTAATTTAAAGTAAGATATTTTTATAAACTTTTTCATTTGATTTGACAGAAGAACAGTTGTGTTATTAATAAAATTGGGGGTTTAGTACAAAAAAAAAAAAAAAAATGAGGTCATAAATACAGACAAACAAATCAATTTTAAATGAAATAATTTATTTACATTTCTTACCCCTTTGAAATCCTCTCAGATGTTTTTCTGGAAGATTGTCATCATTCAAAACCTTTTTCTGATTTTAATAACATTTTCTTTATAGGAGATGCTGTGGTACCAGAGTCATTGTTGAAATGTCTAATGGAAAGACAAGAAGAGGTTACTCGAAGAAGTCTCCTCCTGGCTCCAGGCGTTCCAGGTAATAATATAGTATTATTTGATTACTCTTTTTGCCACCACAGTGTTTCCACGCATAGAGTGAGTTCTTCATTTCAGAGACTTGTGCTTTGAAAAGTTTGTGGGTTTGTTAGTCTAACAATAAGTGGAGTAAAAATTCATCGATTTGAGCGAAATTTGGCACAGAGGTACATAATATGTATCAAAGTTTCTGACAACTTTATAGTTTTTGGAAGTTCCATGCCAACTATTTTCAATACGGCAGACGACTACACAAAACAATTTTAGTTTGCATGACTTATTGTATATTGTGTTAAAGGTCTTGAAGAGTAGGAAAAGAATATGAAACAATTACTACAACATTTTTATTCTTTGTCAGCATTTTCAAATCAAATATGGCTAAAATAGGAGTTTGCAAATATGGAGCATGTCACATACCATTTTAAAGATCTTTTCATGTAGATTAAGATTATATAAGTTTTTCCTGGTAGCCATATAACAATTTTTTTCTACGCTAGTTATTTATGCAGTTATATATTGTGCAAGCGGAGTAAGTTCTTCATTTCAGAGACAAGGCATTTTGAAAGTTTGTTAGTCTCATGATAACTGGTGTAAAAATTAATCAATTTGAACAAAATTCGGTACACAGGCCATCTCAGTATTTGTGACAGCTGAATAGTTTTTGGAAGTTTCACTCTTAATATTTTGTAATGGCTGTCAATACAGGCAACTTAAAGAAAAAAATAAAATAAATAAATAAATAGATTGTGGCTTTTAAGGTCAGATATCCCTAATAAAGGAGTTCTGTTGCCCCCCGATGCTACTTTATTTTTTATTACCTAATTTTGAGCGCTTGTAACTCAAAAACGGTTGGAGATAGAAACAAGGTTTAGAATACTATTTTTATTGGAAATTTAATAAAGAACAAATTTTTACAGAACCATAATTCGCCTAATTTCAATACTTTTAAAGATATTTGATAAAAAGCAAAAAAAAAACCACCTATTGCCCCACCTGGGTTGGCGAGCTCCCCCCTCACCCTAGGGGACTTTTAGTATGTTAAAAAGGAAAGTCATACGAAAATTTTAAGCCACTTTCCAAAACATTAGGATTCTTTGCAAAGTTGTTTTCTAATTTGACTGGACTATTAAAAATAATGATAATTTCATTTTTTTCCCCCAAAAATCTAAAAAATACGAAAAATGTCTATCTTTACACACTCTGTAACTTTGGAACCATTTACTTTGGGACGATTATGCACTAGACCATTTTTGTTCAAAATTTAATGTAGATTAATTTTGCATACAGCTCTTAAACGCTTTTTTTGCTCTAAAACGCATATTTTTCAAAATATTTAAGAAAAACTGCTAAAACTACTAATTTACCAACTTTGCAAAGTTTGATTATAATTTTATAATCAACTTTTTAAGGTCTAGTTATTGCTAACATTCTTTTTAACATTTATTTAATCGACCTATCAGAGGTTCCTTCATCAAAGAAAGCCGAATTTAAATAAGGGTTTGAGAAATACGTGTTTAAAATGTGCTTAGCTAAATTGTAGCAGGGTATTGACACAATACTCTTAGTAGTTGTGGATTTAATTATTAATGGTAGTGGATTTAATTTGAGTTTTCTTTAGAGACATTAATGTGTATTAGTATGTGCTATACTCAATGACCTTTAACAAACCTGTACCAAGTATACATGTTGTCTAAATATTGTGATTTGTTTTTCTCAGATCCAGATCACCATGGAAAAGGAATTCAAGGGGCAGGTCCCGATCTCGCAGCCGATCAAGGAGTCCACTTCCACGCAAGGACAGATCTCCTTCATTTCCCAGGGAGAGACATAGGTATGTAAACTTCTATTCATCTTTCGTCTGTTCAAAACCATACATTTGTATCAGTTTCTTTATTTCAACTAATCAGCTTTGAAAGGGTATTAAATAAGTTCTAATTAAAGGGTGGCTCCTGGACTCAAATTGTACCAAATGATTAATTCTAGACGATTTAAATTTATTATACATGTAAAAAAAAATCAATCAATCTGACGTTTTAAATTTTTTTTTAAATCTTTTTTCTACTTTTATTCTACAATCAGAAGAAAAATCTAAATAATATCAATTTGTTGCGGTCTTGCAAATTTGTATATATAATTATTTGAAGTACCTACCTAATTCTAATATACATAGTTAAAATACATATGGTTTAGCCAAATTTTGGCATTGTAAGCATAAATTTGAAAGATGTTTTATTCAAATACTTACTGCAGAGCTTAATATATCAAAATTACCTGAAAACAATTTTTTTAAAACCTCTACCTAGAACTGATGGCACTCTGAACTTAGTGTAGTATATTGAATTTAGTATATTTTAGTTGTGTTAATTCTGGTAACACTGTTACAGATTAAAAGCATTTCAATAAATTTTTTAAAATGTTAAATTATCCTGGCTATTATTCATTTATTAATATTTTATTTATTTTTAGGTATGTCAAGAAAGAACCAGAAGATTGCGAAGAATCTTATAAATGATATTATTTAAATAAAATTAACTCTAATTTTAATTTAATTGATAAGGAGATAGTTGGTTAAAAGTGGATAGGAAGTGTTACTTTTTTATTTTATTTTTTCTTAGTTAATGAGAAATTGTTGTTTTTTTTATCTTGTAGCCACTTGAAGTTAACATCATAAAACTGACTTTGTTGTATATTTGTGTCGTTTTGTATATTATTCCCCGATTATGTGCTTTGTATTTGAATTATACTTTGTTCACATTCTTACTAATTGTTATTATATTAAAGTCGCCTTTAAAATTGTATTTATTTAAATGTGTTTAATTAATATGATTGCCACAGAGATTTGGCATGATAATGACACAAATCCTCATCCTCATTACAAATTTAATGAAAGGTTAGTTTACGGAACGGAATACCAGGTGAATAGTCTTCCCCATAACATAAATTATATTTGTTTTATGTATATACTTATCTGTGTTATCTACGGGGCATTGCCGTGGCTAGTAGAAAACAAGTGCAAAAAAAATCCTATATCTGAGTTTGTTTTGGGCCAATTATTATCAAAATATACACCTCATATAGAGTGTGATTAAAAACTAGATAAATTCTGCATTTCGTGCTATAAAAAACAAGTCAATAAATTTACAAATAAAAAAGAAAACTGAAATTGCTTGGCCACCTTACTCATAAATGATGGTCGTGACCAGCAAAAGGTACATTTATAGCATGTAAAACGTAATGCACTCTACAGGCCACCTACTACTTCCTTCACATATAAAGGCAGTTAAAGTAAATTAAAATGAAATATCCTTTATTTACAAATCATGGTACTTAATTATTTTTAAGTTAGTATTTTGACACAGGAAAATAAGTTTAGAGTCTGTAAAAGCTACATTGATATTATTTAAAAACCATGGCTATGTTCTTAACAGGCCAATATACTTTTTTTCTATATGAGGCACTCTTTGTGAATAAAAATCATCGATTCATCTTCTTCCGAATTTTAGTTGATAGTTACAATATTTCTAAGTTAGTAAATTGACTTAAAACGAAGTAGGTTAAAAATATGTTGGTAGGCTGAAAAGTAATGCACACACGCTTGTAGAACGCGAACGAAATGACCTTTAGAAGCACGAAGGGCGGCATTTGGAAGTGGCCCTCCCCATCTACATGCGTGCGCAATTTGAAGGCCTTAAGTTCACCCAGTGAATTTTGAGCAGCGAAAGTATAGGGCATGTTCTAGTGCTATGTAAGCGTGATTTTATCGAATTTTTAACTACTGAATAAGTGACTTCTACTGAGATTTATCGTCGTTTAAAGGGTTTTTATGGTGATAATGCTATTGATAGGTCTACTGTGAGTGTAGGTCTACTAGTAGACCTATCAGCAGCATTGTCACCATAAAAAAAAAAAATTTAAACGACGATAAATCTCTGTAGAAGTCACTTTTTCAGCAGTTAAAAATTCGATAAAATTGCGCTTACGTAGCACTTAAACATGTCTCCATACTTTCGCTGCTCAAAATTCACTGGATGAACTTAAGGCCTTCAAATTGCGCATGCGTATAGAGGGGGAGTGCCACTTCCAAATGCCGCCCTTCGTGCTTCTAAAGGTAATTTTGTTCGTGTTCTACAAGCGTGTGTGTATTACTTTTCAGCCTACCCTCGTAAGTTTAGGGGCCTACGAAAGCTACTTTTACAGTAGGCCAATATACTTTTTTCCATATGGGAAATTTTTAAAAAAAAATAAAAATAATAATGGAATATCCACCATTTTAAAAGTCATGTAAAAATAGTTAAAATATTTCTAAGTTAGTAAGTTGACTTAAAATAATAAATATAGGACCTTGAAAAGCTATGTGCTTAGAATTTACAAACCATGACTGTGTTCTTTACAGGCCTTTATATTTAAATACATTTTTAATTATGCAAGGAAGTAAAGGTGTTTATTTATTGATACTTCACCAAAACCAATGACCAGATTTTAATGAAACATCCCCTAAAGTATTCCTTGATTATTATCACTTATTTTATAAAAAAGACAGCAGTAATCATAAGTCTAGGCGCAAAATGGAGGCACCATAAATATCTGTGAATAGCTTAGACAAATGTAACAATGCAAGTTGAGGCCACAAGACACAGTCTTAGTTTTATTTATTTTCTTTTTTTATTAAGAAAGACTTATTGAGGCCGTGGGAATGAGGAGAATGTTGTATGATAAAAGGCATCAAGTCAAGAATATATGCGATCAACATTGAAAACGGACGAAATGTGGGAATATATGGCCAGGGGGATTCAAATTTATGATTATCAAAGGAGCCTAATCTCCACATTCATCCTCTCATAATATTATTATTTCTTATCTTAGAAATACACTGCATTGTGACTATCTCTAGTCACAATGCAAAAAGCTTACTGAGGCAAATTATACAAGACACAAGATTAAAAAATAAACACAAATAATCGATCTTAAAATGTTGTTTATCCAAAAGTGCAAAATAAATTATATACAGGGTGGTCCAAAAGTCCCCCTCCCTTCTTAACTTTTGAACGGATTGAGATAAATTAATGAAACTTGGGAGATCTCTACCATGCAAAGAGAAGTTTGTTTTCATGCAATGCCCACTAGGGGCACCCACCCACTTTGCCCCTAGGCCACCCAACTTCAAAATTACAAATTGGAGTGTATATTTTTAAAATTGGAGACATAAAACTTTTTCGTTCTCAAAAGGGAACACAATGCTTCCCTGCATATCACTTAGCAATATCACTTTGATTGTTATAAAATCTTAACGAAATAAAGTGATGGAACTTGGGGGATCTGTACCAAGTAAAGGGAAATGTGTATTTAACCACTTGCGTACAAGGGGCAGTCACAGGTGCTGAAATATAATATACCATTTTTATACATTTTCCCCCCTATAGGGGGCAAAATATTGGAGATAGAAAAAAAGTTGTAAGTCAAATTTTATTATTTTTCACTGTGGAATCCAAATATGCTATCAAGAATATACACTCCAATTTGAAATTTTGAAGTTGGGTGGCCTGGGGGCAAAGTGGGTGAGTGCCCCTAGTGGGCGATTGCATGAAAACAAACTTTCTTTTGCATGGTAGAGATCCCCCAAGTTTCATTAATTTGGGGAGACTTTTGGACCACCCTGTATAATAAAACATACACTGACTTTTATAACAAACTCAGGACTCAGGCAACACTGAAAACTTATAAGGCGGAGATACACATGCCGTCGATTTGGGGAAGTAGCTTGCATGTTAAAAGAGGGTATTTGCCAGTAACTGGCATACCAAGGATTTTGATTGTTTTTATCTGCTTGCTTGCCAGCTACAGGCATGCCATTTAACATATCCACGTGCAAGTAGCTGGTATGTTTTTGTTCAAGCTACAAGCAGGTGTATTTCCGCCTATAGAGTGTAATGTAAATCCCTCAAACTGGAGAAAATAAAGGAGTATGGAACAACAACCCCTAATTGAACCCTGCTTCTAGAAACCAGTAAGTAAAAATTTAAAAGAAGGTTCCGTTTTTTGAAAGGCATTAACAAATTTGATTATGTGAAGGAGAGGTGTTAATATGAGTTAGAGAATGAATATTTAATTTAATTAAATTGTGTAGTTTTTCATTTTAGTAAAATGTGTAACATGTAGATTAAGAATTGTTGAGCTTAAGGGTAAAACAGATAAATCTTTCTTAACTAAATATCTATTGCTAATTATTTAATTCTATTATTCTTCTACTTCTCCAAAACTTAACATTTATTTAAATTAAATAATTGAGAAAAAAAGGAAAGTTTCTTCAGTGGCGTAGCGAGCTTAACTCGCTTTTTTTACCTTTTTAGGCGCAATACCTTTTTAGCGCCCCCATTCGAAAACTGTATAATATTATATGTAAAATATACTCGCAAATTAATAAATAGAAAGAAGAAGAAAAGAAAGAAAGAAAGAAAATGTTTATTTTTTGCTTACAGTTGTTTTTCTTTTTTACAAACATTCTTACCCCATTATATATAATCGTCTGGGGGGAGGTAGCAGGCATTTTTAATTTAACATTATCTCAATTATCATTTGCATGATTATGCCTTCTTTAGATAGTAGTAAAACCATATACTTAAACAAAAAAAAGTCCAGTCGTGCACCATGACTTAATGAGCGAATTTTCAAAGAAAATCTGCGTATTATAGGCTTATGATAATATAGGAAAATTTTGGTTTAGAATTTGGATGGGTGAAAAAAAAAATGTTTGGGTAC
>KZ651070.1:131965-149131 GCA_001010745.2 Gerris buenoi
TATCGATATTGTCAGGTGAAAGTATTCTTCTGTGTAGCTTAACTGGCTAGAGCACCCGCACACTGGAAATGAGGGGGAGGTCCGTGGTTCGAATCCCGGCGCAGAAGTCTATTTTTCTCTGACTGTCTCCCTTTGTAAATAGTAATTATAATTTGATTTATATAAAAAAAAATAAAAAATAAATATTAAGAAGTCATATTTATTGAAATATGGTTAATTGAAAATTCAAACATAATGCAATTATGTAATTACCGTATTTGTCCCAAAATAGGATATTATCCAAAATAGTTGTCTAATGCTAACTGTACAACATATTTCTTAAGATTTTTAATGTTTATTCACAGGTGGCAGTTTAATCTTAGATAAAATAAGTTTTTATAGGCTGGTGTACGTGACTTTAAAAACTGTCCAATGTTTTTTTGTAATTACCATAATGAAAAATTAAGTGAGCCCTAACTTTGCTTAAGTCCAAGGGAAATTTTTTACAGTAAGTATTTTGAAAAGCTGTCAACATTGACAAGAAAAGGCACGAAAAGTTGGCGGCTACAGCCTTTGTATGTCCGGATTTGTCTTGATTGAAAGTTTTCAAACGTGTGCGTACCTTTATTTGTGTAATTACCGTATTTGAATTTAAATCATTATTATAACATACTATATTTATGAAACCAGGCTTATTTTTTAGCCCTTATATTGCTGTTTAAGAAAATTACTTCAATATTTGTGTAGTGTTATTTATATGGCTCTCATTTAAAATTCAAGGATCTACCAATGTAATTACAGTACAACAAAATGTGTAATTAGTAATTACCGTATCTGTAAATAAAATGGCGGTAATTACATTTTTGTGAGGGTAATTAAAATTTTTTTTTTTATAAAAAGTTCGTAAGCTTCTGTGGATAAAATTAAAATAAAGTTCTAGGTCTTTCGGTGGTGACCAAGTATCGAAGGCTGTACGTGCCACATTTTCGCTCCTAATAGTAGAGCAAAATTGCCCCTAGTTTGAGAATCACCCATTTAGATAATTACAAAATAGAATTAATTAATTATTAGCATGATTAACTAAGTGCTTTGAGTGCTTAAAATGTGTCAATTTGTATTTTAATAGATCTAGTTTGTGTTTATCAGTGGCTGGTAGAAGCTGCATACCCTGCTGGCCAAGGCCACAAATGCTGCTAAAGGAGGGCGGTTCTCACACGTAACGATTTTCACTTCAACCCTCGTCCTTCCCTCTCCCTCTGTATTTTTCCTCGTCGAAATTTCTCTTTGAGTTCTTGAAAATTCTACGTAAATACATAATACAACGGCAAGTATTGAAACATTTTAAAGTTGTATTCCTAATGTAAGGCTGCAATTTAGAAGTCATGGTACTTTGTGCTGCTATCCATTCTTAGTGCTCTAAGAATTGTTCAATACAGCTAAGGGCGTAATATAAAATCATTTATTGGATGTCGAGGTGTAGCATGTATCGTAAGAAGAGTCTTAAACCTTTACTGCATTCGTACTAATTTATGGGGCAATCAAAAGGTTTAATAAAGCGAGCTGAAACGTCTCACGGGTAGGGTAATGAAGAGTTGGCCCGTGTAAGGTAATGGTGCGGTGTTGTTTATAGCGCGGAGCTGGGGCTGAGAGTGTATGCCTGAGGGTAGGGATGCTGGTGGGGAGAGGGTGGCTATGCGGCCCGGCAGATCGATAGGGCGCTCGGCGCTCAGTCTCGGTCCGGGCGCCATGCGAGACACTGCGGCCAAGATGGCCGAACTCAAATTCGAGGCTCCTCTGGCTCGTTTCGAGGAGGCCGAAGACTGGGTGGACCCCAAAGCCAGAGAAGATGCTCTCAATCTTAACACCATTGCCAACAATTCGGACTTGGTCCTGGATAATTCCGGGGCCTCGACAATTCCCCGGCCACAGGACCCGGTGGACAATTTTCAAGAAACCTTCTCGGGCTCGCTCGAAGACCTGGTAAACACGTTCGACGATAAGATCACCAAGTGTTTCTGCAACTACGATGAATCCGTGGAAAAGCTTGCTCCAGTTCAAGTTCGCACGCAGGAAGAGATCATGAATGAATGCCAGTGAGTACCTACATTTTTTACAGAAAATTAATATGAATTTTTAGTATTTACACCAAATTTGTACAAAAGCTCATTAAAATGTTTATTAGAAGAAACTAATTTTCTTCTTGTATAAGTAGCTTACAATTTTTTAGAACCTCATTACACTACTGCCTCGACTTCTTTATTTAATTTGTTATCAAATAAGTGAAACCTTTTGAATGCTTAACAGTACATTATATAAAAATCTTAATTAAATTACTAAGGTCAAAGTATCTATGTATATTTAATGTCATTTTTCAATCGATAAATTACTCTTGAAGGAATGTGGTTTACAGGAAAAATATACACCCTGAATTATTTTAAAAAATAAAACAACTTTATAGTTTGTTTATATTGGCTTGTTTTGAAAAAAAGCATAAGTAATTTATAATCCTAAATATTTCTCTGACTATAAAAGTGATGTAGATAACTTTGTTTCGTGTTACTGATATAGATAAGAGGTTTGTCTGAGGTACAAAATCAGCTGGACCATTGACAGGACTACGACAATTCTCCGATGCTTTATGATTTAGTAAATAAATAGTGTACCCTATTTGCCCTGAAATAATTAATAATATTCTGAGATAGTATTATTTAATAATTAATTCGGTGACAGTATTTTAATTAAGTAAATTTATTATTCATATCATAAATTGAATATCATATCAGTTAATCTGAATATCATATCAACTTATTGATTGTTCGTATTTACGTTAAATTTGATGGTTATTCTTAAAGGTCGATTGTTATTCAGTTTATATAGTTGTATTCAGTTACTACTATTACTCCTCTAGTTCCTTCAAAAACTTCTTTAATTTGGGTTATTGCGACACTATGTGACAAGCGTCTGGTCGTCCTTCGTTCGCCCTACCCTAACTACTGCAAGGGTGGTTAATATCGGTTTTGGCAAGATACCCAGACTGTTATGGTTATTTCTTCAAAACATTCCTGATTCCTGTAATCTTCTTCAAGTAAATACATAAAATCGAACCAAATAGTGTTTCATAAAAATATATAATTAAATTTATAAGTTTTAAACTTAAAATTTAGGTAAACGTTAACTTTTTTAAAGTAGGTACAGGGTTTAGAAGTCTTCAGACCTTTGGCAGTCTTAAACTTTAACTGCATTCTTACTAATTTATAGGGCAATCAAAAGGTTCAATAAAGCGAGCTGAATCGTCTCTCGGGTAGGGTAATGAAGAGTTGGTTAGAGGTATTGGTCGGGTGCGGATAATTATTTGGAAGTGTGAACAAAATAAAATATATTTTGCTAAAATCAATCAATAGAACAAACCCTATTTCATTCGGCAGTGCTCAGAATTGCTTGTGTACTCATAAAAAAGCTCGGCTCTGTGCTCTGTATTCTGTATTCACCTAATTTTTAAAACTGAATGGTGCTCTACCGCACCTCTTGATTGATTTTCGAATGACAGCTCTCAATCCCTGAATTTTTTCAAAAAGTATGCTGTATAAACTGATTTTTTTCGAATTTTATTTTTTCACACTGACAATCGAGAGTTAATATCCATTTTGATTTGAGTATAAATTATTAGTTTCTGTACAATTTTTTTTTTAGTCTGAGCAACTAAATCGGTCGATTTAGCTCGTTGAATCAAATTAATAATTGATTTTTTTAAATCAATATTTAAATTAAAAATAAAAGACTCAAGAATGCTTCTTTTTAAAATTTGTGCCGATTGGAGACAAAAAACAATTTGGCTCTAGTTATTGTTAAACAACTTTTTCGATTATCTGTGATATATTCGAACACAACAATATTATATATACCAGTATGATGAATATCGTGTCACAAATACTTTTTGAGTTAATCAGGATAAATAAAGTGGCAGCTATTTTTAGTACATATGCCTTTTTTACCAATACATCCTTCCAGGAATGCCCCTTCCCCAAGGCCTATAACCAAATCCTACTCCCCCAGAAACTGCCTAAATAATTTGAAATATTTAAAATAATATCTCCTCCAATCTCTGAAGAATACCCCTAAATTTTATCCCCTCCAACACTCTGATGGCGAAACTTGCGCCATCATTGCCCCCTGTTGGCACCGCAAAGGAAGGATGCTTCCTTGTAACTTTATTAATATGCGAATAAAAACGTTTATTAATTTTGGTAAGCTTTTAGCTTCGGTAAGCTTTTTTAATTCTGGTAGGCTTGCTTTCCCAAATCACACGTAATATTCAAAAAGACCTTATTATAAGTTTGAATTCAAAGTGATAAAGGGGATGGATGCATGTATAGTTTGGGTGGAACAAGGGATATCTCTTTAAATGAACTGAGACCAGAAGATGTCCTCGAAAAGATACTGTCAAAAGATCGATTTCACCGTGTTCAAATAAATGCTGTGCACCTTCTGATTCTTACTAGAAATGTATAATAAAAGTACGGAATATCCTCTAAACGTTTATCGAAGATGTTTCTTTAAGTTATTAAATAAAAGAAGTATAATTTTTAAAAAAATCGGCTCACAATATGTAAAACTGTTAGTATGCCTGTATATATGTATGTACATATATGAGCAAGTGTAAGTTAATAATCGAACCTTTGATTGTTGTTGCGATTCGACTTAATAATTCTTTTGACTTTTTTTTCTCAGATCTTTCATCTGAGGTATATGTAGATGCCACTTAGACCACTGGCGCCTGCATAATTTAGTACCTATTATTATTATTATTGATTTTATTTAGGTACTCTATCGTACCTTTTTTTATTTTTATTTTTTTTTTTACCTTAGATGAGATCTATCTTTATCTTTATATTTTACCTAGACTCTTCTAGGCCCTTTAAATGTCATAAGATTTTATTATTATTAATTTTACAATTAATAATAGTAATTATAATTTTCTAACATTGAGAAACTAATACTGTTTTTTTTATTTAAGTTGATGTTAAATGCTTCTAATAAGACTTATGAGTATCAAACCTAATTTAAAGGTAATCATGTAGAGTAGAGCATTAATTACAGATTAATTATATACTGAAATTACCCTTTTAATGATTTTAATATCGAAATCCTTTATTTGTTGACAATTATTTTTTTTTTTTATTATTATTATTTTTATTATTATTATTATTAGATTGTTTTCTTTTACGAATCCTAATTTAATTTTAATCTATTTTTTTGTTTAGAAAAATACTTACAAAAAATACTACAAAAAACAACCTACGTAACAGAACCATAACTTTTATTTGCAAACAAAAATCAGGTTGAATTAAAGTTCAACTCGATAGCTGAAATCTTTCTCAATGCATTTAAGAAAAGAACCTAAACAGTCTCGACTTATATTTTTTAATAAACGTGCTATTTACATCGGTACAAAGACAAGTTTACTTAGGAAGGATAAGTCATGTCTAGCGTTAGGTTCCGGCTCATGTAATTAGGGATTCGGTAATGAGGCGGGACCCTTATTTCACCCCTGGCTCTTATTTTTGTGAATCTTTTCTCCCATGCGTCTTGTCTAGAGTCTAGACAGAGACTGGGAAATCAGCGCTGACTCACAACTCTCCTAGTTGTGACTAACTCAATATTCTCTTTTGTTTGGCTTCAATCTTGAAATTTGCAAGAGAACTTCTAACATTAAGAAGTCAACTGCTCTTCTTAGAGAGTCAGTTTCTTCTTCTTTTCAGCGCTTTTTTTTTTAAAGATGTCTTGAGAATTCTTCAGATAATCGAAGTATTGTTGTCATTGAACTTACTGACTGAGCAAGCAAATATATTTTTATATTTTGTAAAAAAAATGTCGAATCCTCTTTTATTAATATTAAATCAGTTACAATTTTTATTAATATATAGGTTAAGTAGTTATTATATTTCAGTTTTGAACACCTACGCTCACTAAGATTTATCTAACAGGTTAAAACTTGAACTGAGTGATAAGCTTGACAAAGCTGGCTTATCAGTTGAGCTTCAGTTATCAGGCGATGGCTAACCGTTGAAATTATCTTTAATGGAAACGATATCGATATCTAAGAACATTTCCTTGTTAAATTCTTCTCGCTAATGTTAAAACAAAGTTTTTAAATACCCATACAAATTATGTTTTATCGCTCTACGTATATGATTGTGCCATGAAATTTATCTTATTATTAGAAAACGAAATTTTTTCTAATTTTTTCATTATAGACAAAAATCCTTATAATTTATGTCTTAAATAAAAATTGATATTTCTAAAAATACTAATTACCACGTTGCTCTGGTTCTAGATATTGTTCTAGCACCTACTTATTTAAGATTGTGTAGATACTTCTTATGATTATTATGGTTTAATGTCCTGTACCTAAAGTTACATGAAATAAAATTTTTAATTAACGAACATTGTTCCTGATTTTTTCTAACCACATACTAGGGGCGAGGGGTTTTATATACTCCTCATTAATTATGTCCTCATTAATTGATTATTTACATTTCTTTGCTGATTTTAAACCCTTTTAACGGAAAAATGCCTTCATCGATGTAGGCATGTACTGCATTCTTGTAATTAATTATTTAAATTCTTTGCATTTGATATATTCGTCCTATTAAATTATTGAAATGTCAAGGTTGTTAAAGTATTAATAATGATAGATTACAAAGTATTATTTCAGCTGTTGGGCATTATTGTAAATATCACTTTTAAAATCAATGGCAATAGTACTACATTGATTGATTTCACAATAAATCAAGGTTGCAAATAAGTACTTGCTTGTTAAAGATTGGATAGTATTATTTTCAATTTGAGATGTACTTTATTTTTTTATTTGTCTTGATATTATGTGTAGTTTATAGGTTTCATTTTTTATAATATGTATTACCTTAAATCCTCTTAAAATAAAATATAATATATTTCTACTATTCTCTTCTTTGACGAATATTAGGATTACACTTGACTCATTGAAAAATGAAGATTTTAGATCCAGTTTTATTTTGAACAGAGTACGACTAATAGTATACCTTAGTCCTTTGACTTGAACTGATTGTGATTAGAGTGAATAGAAATACAAAGACACAAATACATGACACCCTGAGCTACAGTCATTAATAACTACTTTGGTAGGGGAGCACCAGATGGCGCACAGAATCTTGTCACTCATTCTCTGTTTATCTCAACTCCATGTGAAGAGTGACGTCACAGTTTAAACTTTGACAAGATTTGCTCACAGCTGACATGCATCTGCTTCTTTTTTTCTCTTCCTCATTATTTTATAGGATTGAAACTAAAAATCCATTTACATTACATCACAATTAAGTTTGCCCTTTTAAAATATTGAATGACGTGTGACATTTGTCTACATGTATTATTATAGGGAAGTCAAATGATAAATCTATGTCTTGGAGAATGTAATACATAACTCTAATAACTTTTAACATTTAAAATACAAAACATTTGATTTAGAATATTGTATAGATTATAGTGTATTGTGTATGAGTATTAATATGATGTATTTTCATAGCACTATTTAGGCGTTTAATCTTACTTCTTCTGTAGGGATTAACTTTGTTTTTTTTATTTTTTTAATGACTAATTTTTTACTTTGTTGAAGAATTAATTTCTTTTAGAATAGTAAACAAATAATTACTGTTCTTACTATCACTTGCTACTAGTCAATAATATTTTATTTTTTATTTTTATTTTTATTTTTTTATTTATTTATTTATTTTTTTTTTTAGTTTTATCATATACCCACAGTTTTTAGGAAGAAATTATTTTAATAGCGCGCATAAATTCAATATTTAGATCTCAATGGATACAATAAGTTTAAATGAGGGGTTTTGTAAAAAAAATATCTGTCCTTCGCCTATACAGATTACATACNAGGCCATAAAGGCTTATAGCTTAAATATTAGTTAGCTGCTCAACTTAAAATTATTTGTTTTTCATAATTTTGATTGCTCAATTTTAAAAACTGAAGAGTAATCTTTTTATAAAGTACATTATTAGCAAAATAGAATAATCCCACACGCCACCCTAGTCACATAAGTCGAGGAGGTTCTTTTTATAATTTAGGAAGATCACTTTAATTAAGTATAATTTTTATATTGTTTTAAACTTTTAAATATTGAATATTTTGTAGATAAATTCTTGCAGGTAGAAAGAAATCAATCGAAGGATACGAGGGTTGACAGATCGAGTCCATATCAGGTTTCAAGTAAGATCTATGTGTTATCGGTGGTCGCGTCGTCGACCTTCTCTCTCCTGCTCGCTTCCCAGAAACCAGAAACCGGTGGCTTCTCCTTGATTTCTTCTTCTCCTTATTCCCTTGTTTTTACTAGAACAGCTTGAGATACTGCGGCCGATGCATTCCACATTCTCGCCACCACAATGGCTCCGTTTTACTAATACTTTATTCTCTTTTAAGTTTAAGTTAGAAAGAGAGGATTCTTGGTGGCGAAGTTCTTGATAAAATATTTCTTTCGTTGGATGTCCTTTGGTTTTAGTTTAGCATAAATTTTGTCAACAATATCGAAAAAAAGGGTTCTTGAAAACATTTTTTTTTTTTTTTTTTTTTTTTGTGGAATTCGTAGAAAATTTAGTTATTTTATTCCTGTGGTCTCTACCTGAAAGCACTTAAAAGGAGGGATATCGTATACACAATACACTTATATGCATGCATATTAAAATTATAAAAAATATTCAACTAGCTACATATTATATAATTATAAAGATCCTTTATAAACTGTTGAATCAGAATATAAGAAAACCTGCTTTGTGGTTCAACTAGTTTTATCTCAAACAATTATTTGAAAAAAACCACATTTTTTTAGAAAGCACTCTTCTATAATTTTTTCTTTGAAGAGTCGATTATTGAGACCTTTTTTTCTACAAAATTTATTAAGTGAAGAACGAATTTATTTAGTAAAGGCCAGAGTAGATATACAATTGCATATTAAGTGGATAATGAATTTATTTTGAAAGGCAACATATAGAATCGCACTTCAATGAGAACTTCTTTCCTTAACAAAACAATTTATATGTATCTGCGTTAGTATTACTAGCTTAATTTATTTAATAGGAGAGCTACTTCTGAAAATTAATTTAGTCACTACTAAAGTCCCATAATTAAGTATATAATTCCTCTAATTAAGAAGTCTCTAATGATATTGTTACTTTGGTTTTAAGTGAAATTAAATCTTTAATTATTTATAAAGAAGAACGTCCACTTCGTTAGATGATGACAATTAATTAGAAAAAACTCTCCGATTTACATTTTAATATATCTCATTATAGACCTTGTTATTTGTTACCCTTTATTAGTCATCCTTTCTGAATATTAAATATACACTATTATTTATGATTTTTATGTGTTAATAATAAGATAAAGTACACTTATTAACATTTATTCATATTCTAATGTTTAAATGGCTCAACATTTTCAAAAAAATAATTCAAGTTTTATAATTGTTTCCTATATTTCATCAATCACAATTTATATTTAACAAAAAAAAATATCTAATTACCTACCTGATTTTTCTTAACCTTGAGTAAGTCGTGCCCTCGAACTCTTACTTTTAGATTACCTGACATTACTTTCCTTGGTAACCTTGGTATATTATCTGGTTTAAAATAGGATAAACTACACCCCCTGGTAGTTTATTGCAGTTGTAATTGCACTTCGTTACCTCTGTACCTCTTTCCTGTATTCAAGAATATTAAATACTCGTGTAGAACGTGAAGCACAAAGCTTATCTTCTTAAAGTTAAAGCATTAGTGTTTCTCTTGTTCTATTTTCATTATAACACGCACATTTCGTACATATTTAGACCCGTTACGTTTAAATACCTGTATGGAAATAATAAATAAATAGAACTAATAAAGAATAATAACTAATACACTGTAAAACAATATTATCCGTCTTTGGGGAAAAGGATGTTCATTTCCTGAAATATATATATGTACACACACACACACACACACACACACACATATATTATTATAATTAGATTGNAAAACTGCATTGCAATGTCTTCAACCGTTCAAAAGTTACAGGAGGTGCTAAAGTTACGTGACTCACATGTGTATATATACATATACATATATATATATATATATATATATACATATATATATATATACACATATATATAAGAATATTGCTTTCGGTAAAATATTTTATGCCACATTCTTTATTGTCTTTATGACTCAATCAATATTGGTTACAAGTCGTTAAGATTTCGTGAGGTGGCTTTGAATTTTGAGGCATATTTTGGTTTATAATATCATCTGGTATTTAAGTTTTAAGTTAGTCTTTTCTCTTTTTATTTAACCTTTGCTTACATTATGCATTGCTTGCAGGATGTTTTGTAATGAAGTCGGAAGGCTTTCAACTTAAATTACTTTAGGAACGGTTTAGGTAATTTTATTTTTAGTATATTTAATAATTATTTAAAAATCAGCTGTTAATAAGATCACTTATAATGTATTATTGCAGTAACGAGCTAGAATATATAGATTTAGTTAAAAGCAGATATGGAAATATAGAGAATTTCAAATAAATAGACGAATAAAAGCATATAATTGGAGGTTATTTCAATGCGACGTGCGAGTGTAGAGTATAAACTATTTATACACTAAAAACCTCTAATATGTTTATAGGTCGCTCTATACTCTTTTTGACTTCTTGTTTCCTTAGGGAATGGCCAATCCAGCCCCGTTTCCATTGTATAAAACTTATATGGGTTAACTCTAACTGGCTTTTGCTCAATTTTAAACAGATTGTCTAGGCCCTTTGACTGTTTTTAAGATATTTTCTTCTTCAAACGGTTATTTAAGTTGCTCTTTTTTTAATGGGTATACAGAACTCGAATTATCGTGATAACGCATGAAACGTTTTTCATAATCCAGTTTAAGGACACAGCTTTCTTTTAATGTTCCACTGCAAAACCACATGTGGTGATTAAAATAAATAGGCATATTGGATATCTAATATTTTTGTATAAATTGTATAATTAAATTAAACGATCTGATTTTTTTTTTAAATTTAACTGTGACGGTTGCACCATTTACTAGTAAACTGACTAAGTGGATCTTAGTCACGACGCAATGAATTATGAGAGGTAATGCAAGGCAGTGTAGTCCCTTGAAAAGAACGGTAAAATAATCCCATATGAGGAACCTTTCTCGGTCACGTTTTCATCTTTAAGAATAAGAATATAAATAACAATTACTGCTTTGGTATTGTAACAATACTGAGGGTTTTAAAAGTAATACTGTACTAAAAAGTAATGTAGGATTGAAGAATATCTACATTAATTAAATATTAAATAATGATAATGTTAAAAGAAACATGATGTCTTTTATATTTATTGTCGAGTTAGGGTTTTTTTGTGGTGTTAGTTTTTAAACAGTCTTAACTTTATTTATCGACTGGAGGGAAGCGTGTTATTTTTATCAGACCTGAACGATTTTAGCTTAACAAGCATTTTATTTCTTCTAGTAGGTTTATCTCTCTTTTATACTAATGAGGTTATTTGTAGGCTTGTAAACGAGTTAGTTTTATAATTTGAGTTTTATAATTTAATTAGATTTACTTCGTCGCATCAAAAGTGATGTAGTTTTAATGTATTTCTAGTGTTTTGTTAAAAAAATCAACATTTAATAGACAATTTTTAGGTAAGGTTTTTTTTATGGTATAATAATTAGGTGTGGATCAAATATTGAAATCAATTTTCGACCCTCATTTGCTGATCTGAATTTTTATGAAATTTTGCACTCATATGAGTTTCAGAGGACAATAATAATACTTTGTCTTTATTGGCTTGGAACATATAACTTCATTGCAAATTAAGAAATCAATTTTAGAAATATGTTTTATTTTAACAGTGTTCTTGAAGATTGTTGCATGTTAGACGGTTCAAATTGTGAGTAGGAAAAAATTATGAATATATTTATGTATATGGTTAATGGTTATATACGTATATATTATAGTATAATTAACTATTCCAAGTTTCCTGAGTTCATATTTTTATAATTTTACTGACCCAGTTATTGTCTTTATTTTATTAAAATAAATCATTTTTATAAAATTTCGGATTGTTAAACCTTGTAGTTTCTACTAAATAATAACAATTATTATTATTTATTTATTTATTATTTTTTTTATGTTGTGGATCCAATTTAGGGTAGTAAGAAAGCGACTCTCTGATTACGGCAACGCTTCGGCCTAGCCGGCCATTTTTATGCCTAAAAACAATGTTTCATATTTGTTGTTAACTACAGTATTGGTGTCAAAAAAAAACAAAAAAACAAAAAAAACAGAAGAATCACACAGTATGGACAAGATATCAGTCATACATACCTTCCGGTTTACACTTGAGTCAGTTTTTATCCTGATTACGACGACTCAGTGGAATTATTAGACGAAGGAACTGTAGAGTTCCTGTATACTTTTGACTTGTACAAAAAATGACTTCACAGACTTAAGTGTAAACCGGAAGCTATATATGAATTATATACAGTCCATACTGTATGTTTCTTCTGTTTTTTCGACACCAATACTGTAGTCAATAACAAATATATATTATTGTTTTTAGGCTTAAAAATGGTCGGCTAGGCCGAAACGTTGCCGTAATCAGAGAGTTGTAGTCGCTTTCTTACTACCCAAAATTGGACCCACAACATAAAAATAAAGATAATTCAGGGTACCCTACCGCCAATTTACATGTTATAATTATTGTTAAAAGGGATGTAGCGACTATAGCGAGTTCTAATATCTAAAAGGAGTTTTTAAACAATAACTTGTTTGAAATTATCTTGACAAGAGATTTGGACAAATCTTCAGTTTTTTTTATTTATACTTTACCTTAGAACAAGTTAGAAAAAGATTTCTGAAGTTATTATTATAAGGTATTAGTGAATATAATGGCTTTGTACAGGTGGCAGCAGTGATTGCTTTGTAAAGTGGTTATAGGTTGAGTTAGTTCACCTGCTTAGGCTCAAGCCTGGAACCTGTTTTACCTGCTCTGCTCTCAGCCTTAACCCCTACACACCTTGAAATAACCTCTGTATGAACCCCGATCTTACCAAGAGGTGGAAAAATCTTAACGACAAAATAAATTACTTGTCATTGAATAAATCGTCTATAATTTAGTGAGTGTGTTTGATTGAAATTCCATTTTAATTCAATTAAAATTTTGTTGGATAAAAACATCTTTCTAGTAAACTTTTAGCTATGGCTATGAATCATCGCTTGCTTATTCGTTTAAAACAAAAAAATGAGGAATTACGAGCATATATGAATGCCATTATGCATCTTTATAACACAGTGTAAATTGAGCCGATTATTTGAGTACATTTTAATTCTTTACAGCTGATAAGAGTTATGAAACTTGTTGTTGGAAAAGCCAGGCCCCAGGCGCTATTGTTAAACTGGATTAGATACTTTATAAATGTCCCTTCTGAACAGGAATTAATCTTTTATGAACGCCTTATAACACGTCTATTATTCACTTACCTCAACTGTGAACATCTTTTGTCGCACTTCTCTTCCTTTTCTGCCAATCTTTCACGCCTCCATTGTCAAGTTTCCTCATCTTCAGAAGCTTAAAAGCCACTGACCTCACCAGTTTCACTCGACAGAGTTCACAGATTTGTGGAGTAGCAGGTATAGTTAAGGTTAAGGGAACTATGACTTGCGAAGCCATAAAACGATTTGTTTCTTCAAGTTCTTATTTTTATTACGGGTTACTTAAACGTAATTACTTTTTTTATTAGGAGTCTCTCTTTCTTTCTTATTAACTTTTTCTGACTGTCTAGAGTCTAGACTCTAGGCTGTATAGAAGTTCAGAAGTCTGAAATCAAAAAGACGTCTTATAAAAACCACGCCACCGCAGACATTTATCTTTTCGACGCCAGTACTCGGTGTAATTTTATACAATTTCACGCAAGAATACCTTTTGTATTCTGATATTCTGTGTATGTGATATATTGCATAATTATTTATTAATAAATTTATGAACTTAAATAATCTTTAATATGTTTTTAAGTCCTAGTAAATTACTACAACTCTGTCTATAGAGTTAGTCTTGGCAGAGTTAGGTTATTTTAGAGTATTGACCGGTTAGGGTGTATATTCGTGTTAACCATGCATGGTAGGCCTCTTGTTTCCTCCCCTTCCTGTAGGCCGTAAAATCGTCATTGATTGAATTAACCCTTGTTTAATTTAATAAGTAAATAATTTAGTAGTGTTTACTGCGGTTACCTTAGAAACAGAAAACTCGTATAAAAAGGATTTTCCGTCTCCAGCAATTCATTTTTACTGCTGGTGTATTCCTTAATTTTAATTAAAGAAAATTTATTTGATCCCATTTTCTTCTAGTTGTCTATTGTCTTAAAGAATGTCTTTAAATTTGGTTATGATGCATGTATGGTTTAATGTTAAACTGGGATACACTAATTTATTAATTAATATAAATTAACGTATCCTTTTAATTATCTTCACATGTTTTTCCGGGACAAAAAATCTTGTTACTTAACAAGATCCACTTCCCGACTACCTATAGAGTGGTGAAATATGCACAGATATTATGCATTTCCGATGATGATACAATAATCTATCATTAGTTAATTAATTGATTTAGTTTAAATTTAAATTTAAATGAATTAAGAAAATCTATGAAAACATTTTACATGTTTTGTTTTTGTTGAATTTGTTATTGTTTTTAGTTCATCGAAGATTTGTTGTATTAAGTTAAATCGTTTCTTGATTTGACTATTGTCAAACCACAATTGCATAGTTATTATGGTTGTGGTTTAATTATTGGTTATTAAGTTACTATTTTACCTTTATTAAAGTTCTTAGTTGTTGGCTATTTTGGGTGAAAAATAACCGCAAAAGTGCTTCTTACGTTTCAGTTATCATATATCTACATAACCCGAAGAATTACCATAATTGTCAAGTGCAAATTTGTTTCTTCTAACTTTCTTCGTCCTTTTTATTTTCATAAAAGAAATGTTCATTTTATTTGAATAAAGTCATTAAATTTTCTTCAGTATATTTGTCATTGAATATATATACACCTATACCGTGTATATATATTTAATCGTGGAAATGGTTGGTTGAAGTTGAACGTGAGGCTAAAAAACCATTAATAACTCTGATGACGGAGGTAGCCAACAGCCACCTGAGGATGAGTGATCGTGAACCCTTTCCATTTCTTTCAATTCCAGAATTCAATATATCCTTGTCAATTTCATCTGCTACATCACATATCGCAACGTAATTTCTTAGGTGTTAGAAATTAATTTATTTTCATTTTGTTTGTATTTTATTAAAAGTAACCTATAGGCTTATTTATTTACTTTGCAATTAAGGGACGAAAGATAATTTATAACTCACAGAAAAATATCGTTATTGCTTTTTTTTGCAAAACAAACTTTTATACTTAGCAGGTGTGTTGCTTACGCACCTGCGAAAATGAAGAGTCAATATCTCATGTGCCCGTTTATTCGTTCTCTTTTTAATTACCAAAAAATTATTCTGGTAAGCTTACACGCTAAATAGGTGTATGAAAGAAGGTATAACTAAAGCTCTACGAAAAAAAAATTTGAATCTCCTCTTCAACATTTTAACTTATAAAGATTTTAGTTAAGTCGTTTTGATGCAGTCAAACTATTAAAAAAAAGCCATTACTTCGTTGTTATAAATATCATGATCGTGACAGTTAAAGAATTGCAAGTAAAGTTTAAACTTTGACCTTTTAACAATAGTTGATTAGTGTCACGTGATGTCTATTATTTAGCATAACAAACTACTAATTGATTTATTTAATTTTTTTTCCTCAGTTAAATCCCAATTAAATTATAGTTTTTTATTAAAAGCGGTAATAACTTGTGGTAGTGGATGTTGCACTAGTAATGTGATGCAACACATTTTTGTAAAATATATATTTAATAAAATATATTTGCAGTTTTGCATATAAAATTAAATATTTAGAGAATAAACAGTTTACCTTTGAGGTTTATTAAACAATTTTTTCTCTATTTCTTCGTCCTTCGGTTTCTTCGTATTATTCTCTATAAGTTATTATAAGATATTGATCTTGATAGAATCTGAGTTTCTTATAAGAGAGAGATCACCTTACAGATCCTTGAGAGGTTGGATACAACCGTAACTAACATTGTTGAAGGACGATGGTAGACTATAGTCTATAAAGCTAGCCACAAGTTCCATGCAGGCCTTTTATCTGTCCGTCGGGGAAGTATATTATCACCAATATCTATTATATCGCCTTGAAAGCGTTTTCTTACACCCTAATAATTATCTGGTATCGGGTGTCGGAGACTTAATTGCTTGAGTGCCAGAGACTTAATTGCTTGAGTGCCAGTGATCAAGCATAGTGTCTTTGTGCATTACACCCAATTTTTAAACATTTTTCGTTTAAATATGATCAAATTGCATTTAAACAGCTGCAATGCTGGAATGCGTAGCACTAGCACACTGAATATTTTCGGTTCTGTTTAGCAGACCGTCTGACTATTAATTGGGTTTAATTATAATTGGTGTATCCGATAATATCGGACGTGAACAAGGTACCAATAACCAATACCTTACACTATAATTTGTACACTCATCAATAATATCAGTGTGTGCATAAACGCTCTTACTATTGATTACTAAACGGCAATTCAGCTAACGGCAAAATTCAGCTAACAAAATAAATGGTCTTTATTTTTGTGAATATAAAAAGCGAATTACCTTTCTTTATTCTTTACTATAGTTTGTTGAGAATGATCATCGGATGTTTAGACCAAGAGCTGTCATTTCACAAACTGTCTAGTCTAGATGATTCATTATCATGCTTAGAAACTTCATTACATGCTATAATTTTAAACTAAGACAAATAATTTTAAATTTTATTCAACACCAGGATAAAAAAATAACCGATACAACACGACTATGGACTTGAATTAAAAAAAAATAAAAAATTGCTTATTCATATATTTCTTAAATCCGTTATCTTATAGAAATATGTTTTCTTCTTGATGCTTCAATTTTCAGGAACAAGAATAGGTTTTATTTGTAGATTAAATCAAAGTTTCACCTTTCTATTGTTTCTGCAAGCACTTATTTCTCTTCTTTGT
>KZ651070.1:158445-173412 GCA_001010745.2 Gerris buenoi
CCCCCCCTCCTCCCCCTTACTAATTTTGATGTGGGGTATCAAATGAAAGGTATTGAAGAGTAGATTACAAATATATATACCACTTAGGGTTAGTGTTTAATTTTTGGCGCCATTTTGTTAAAAAACATCGAAATTTTTCGTATAACTCCCCCTTCTCCCCCTTACTAATTTTGTTTCACAATACCAACGACAAACCCTTTTTACGTGAGACTTCACGCCTTACCAATTTATATATTGACAATGTCGTTGTGTTCTTTTTTTTATCTGATAAAATTTTCACCTTAAAATACTTTTTGTCAAACATAAAGTTATCCATCGGTGGGTGGTTTTATACAGAATCATAGGAAAAAAATACCATCAAAGTCAAAGTGTATTTATTTACCAAGATGATATAACACTAAAATCGATTGTGAATATCGCCTTAAGTCTTAAGTCTACTAAAGACCTTCAGCTATTATCGTGGTTCATGTAGAATAAAAATTAATTGTTTTATGTGTGTTGTGAGAACAGGAGAATCGTGCTTTAAGTCAGTTTAACTTACTTTAACTCAGATATAGCTATTTTTTCTTGAGCTCCTGTATAATTTGTCAGAGGAAGGAAATGATCTCTTTATACGGAGGGAATAGGGTAACGGAGCGGCGCCAGGCCGTCTGCCTCCTAGACTAGTTATCACGAATATACCCCCTGCTATTTAACTTGTATACTACCTGAGTAATCTCATATCGATCTTTTTGCTTACTGTTACTGGGAGTTTTTGTAGCAGCATAAAAATTTAAAATCAATTGCCTCTCTTCTACCTCTTTCATTTCTTCAGCTAATATATTAATGATGATCGATGGTCGTTTACTGCCTTACTGTTCATATTTCCTTGATATCGGATATGGATTTTGGCTCGTTTTAACTTAGTTATTATGGTGGAAAAGTTTCTCTCTATTTCTTTCTTTTAATTCCTACTTTGTCTTTGTGTGCTATTATCGCCAAAACTTTATTTTTTCCAGAAAAACCAATTAAGGTTTTATGGGAAATAAAAACACAATATTTCTCGTTTTTGAGAATACATATTAGGAAATGGGGCAAACCATTTTAAGTCTAATATAATATGCATGTGGTTTGACTATGAACCGACAACTTTTATGTGCTTTTTTTTTTTTTTTTTTTTTTTTTTTTTTTTTTTTTTAGATGTGTTGAACATGTTTAGTTAATGTAAATACCACATTGTTATAGACAAAATGGTTTTTATTGCCAAATCATACATCGAAATCTTCACAATTTAATCCACATAAAAGCGAAAACCCGCTCAAAATCAAAATAAGAAATTTCAATTTTTTTTTATCTAGTATAAAGTAAAGAGTTAGTATATAGACTCTTAAACCTTTAATTGTGTTTGTGTTAAATAAAGCCTTATACATTTCCTATAATATAAACACTTTTATTCCGCAACGAATACATTTGACTCTACATTATGTTTGTTGGAACAAGCGATCTTCTTTAGGTATAGAGGTGTCACGTAGGCAGTTCCACTTAATCCACTCGAGTTGCTTATCCCATTCAGATGTAAATGAGTATCCTTTGAGGAAACAAATGACTATAAATGGTGTGACCGTTTAGAAAGCATTGTAAAGAGTAAAGATCAAGCATTAAGATCAATGTAAATCAGTTTTTTGAGATTTGAAACTTAAGGTGATAGAGCTACAAGATATTACTGTACGATTTATGTTAAGTTCTCGATGCTACCTATAGTTGTTAAGAGTCGTACAAGATTTTATAGTGTATGTTATTTAAATCGAGTCTATTCTCTATGAATTGAACACATTATTATGAATCTGTGGCTTTCACGTCATTCATGATTTTTTAATTTAAGAAGTGTGCCTACTGAAATAGAATTCAATCTAACTTATTACATGTTGTTGACGGGTTTCCATCAAATAATTTATTATGAATAAGCTCACAGGCATCTTAGTTCTTATTTTTATGCTTTTTCGTGTTGTTTCAGATTGGTTACAAATTTACTTACATTTAATAGGCTAACAAAAATTAAGTTGCTAATGACTTTCAGAAGCAATTCCCTAGATAATAAAAAAAAATTGTCGAAACGTCGAAACTTCCAGAAGAAATTCAGATGCGATTTCTTCCGAAAAATCGAGAGATTTGGGTATTTTACTCATTATCGGATTATTTATTCTATTATTCTTAAATTCGATAGTTTACCATGTATGTGTGTCCAATGCTAAGATTTTAAAAAATATAACTATGTATCTATTTTTAAAAATGTATGACACTGACAAGTTAGTTTTCTTTTTATTTAAATATATGTATTTAAATCCATTAATATGCCAAGTATTCAACATTACGTAAAAAAGATTGTACCTTTTATTTTTTGATGCTGAATCAGTTCATAGGAAATTATGCAAGTCAATTGAGTGATTAGGTGAAGGGGATATTTGTAGCTCAAAGTGTACCTCCAACATGAGGTTCGAATTCTGGGTAAACTGCCAAGAATCCGACTGGGAATAACTGGAAGAAGATTAAATAAACATTTTTGTTTCATTTTTTATTTTTATACAGATACAAATTTCAGGCATCATAAATATTTCAGATTAAAAATAATTTTTGAGGGTTCATAATTTATAAATTTGTTTATGTGGTAATAGCGGACCTGGCCCTGGCGGAATAATTTTTCTTCTATTTATAATTTTTTTAACATTTTATTTTTTACAAGTTTTGAACATGGATTATCTGTTCGGTCATCTTTTTTTTATTTATTTATTTTTTTTATAGTGCACAGAAAGACAATACGTATAATCTTTCAGTCAGTGAATTTCTGTATTTAGCCTTGAAAGTTCGTATTCAATAAAAATTCATGATAAAAAATATTTTTATCGATGTTTAATATTTATAGACTAGTAGTTCTGTGAACAGTAGACCTCGCGACGTCAAAAATTGAAAAAATCCTTTATATTCGTCTATTGTAATGACGTCAAGGATAATTCCTGCCAAATTCGAACAAGTATTTTTCAAGTTTCAGCATGCTAGGTTCATCAGGAGTTAAGGCAATTTAGAAAAATAAGATAAATACGCAGCAAGATTAACAATATAACAAATATTCTTAACTATTATGAAGTATGCATACATATTCTTGTCGGTGAAAGATAAAATAAACTTGTAGGTAATGAACAGTAAGCAATTAAAAAGAGAAAAATGGCGATGTGTATTGTGAAATAATAAACAATGTGTTGCGCGCGCATCCCGGAGGATGCCGGCCTCTCTAGCTCCGGCTAGCTCTTAAACCGGAGGATTCCGGGTTCGATTCCCCGTTGGGAAGGTTATTTTTATGCTACTTCTAAACATTTTTTAAGCAAATAAACCATATAAATCGATTTTAATGTCTTAAAGGAACATCTATTCAAAATTTCAAGAAAAAATAAAAACTTTTTTTTTTTTTTTTTAAAAAAAGTCTAAACTTTTTTTTTTAATTAATTATAAAAATGTATGTAACAAAAAAACTATACATATTTATTTTTGAGTCTTGGAGGAATATTCATGCCAAATTTCATGATAAATAAAAAATATTTTTAATTTTTTTAATTTTATTTTTGTTTATAAAAATTGTAAAAATTAAATTCATTAAATATAAAACTCATACGTTATTTTTTATGACTTCAAAGAACATCCATGCCAAATTTGAAGAAAATCGAACAAAGCGTTTGGTCGTAAGCGCGTAACAAACATTTTCAAACGAAATGCAAAACGGTCCAGTACCTGGGCAAGACCGGAGAAGAAAAAGTTAAAACATAGACCTCGCTTCCCTCGGTCAATCAGTTAATCACAATCTCATAAAACTAGTTCGGTTTTGATTATTGGTTAGCAATGAACTAAGCAATTTAAAGTTCTTCTAATTAAATATTTTCTTTTGTGTTACAAAATATCTTAATTAAACTACCTATTATATATATTAACCAAACATATAGTATACAGACGTTAACATTGCAAGTATTTTATCATTTGTTTTAATTACGCCGGATTTTTCTAATGCATGTTACTACTTAATTACGTACTCGGTTTAATGAAGACGTATCTATTTTGTTTTGTTGCATTGTCTATACATTGTTCTGTTGTGTTCAGAGATGAGTTTGTAGTGGTTTAATGACATAATAGCTGATAAGATATGAGTCTTGACTCGCTGATAAAGATGACATGAAATGAATTATTAAAGAAATGTATTTTTATCTTAGATGTTAAATGTATTTTAACACTTAATAATTGAATAAAATCAGTGGAAAATAATACGATTGCAAATATTTTGATATTTATTTATCTTTTACATGTATATTTTTTCAACCACTTCATGTTATTTTCTTTAAAAACAAATTAAATAGATTAATGATAATACCACACGTGTTATTATAGTTTTAATCTACATTATTGTAGCATTTTATTATCTGGTTTTCACTAAAAAATCGAATTGGACAACGTAATCCGTCCAAGCGCTCACGCGTAACGCTCACGTACACGTGAACTTCAAATTTAAAAGTGGAAATTTAGGCCGGGTAAAAAATTAAACTTCATGTTTTCAATGAGACAAATATTTTTTCAAATACAATATTTTAGTAATACCAACAGCGAAACCGCTACAAAGTCTTAAAGATCGCTAAAACTATTAGTAGTTTCAGACAATATCCAATATAACAATAAAGTAATATAACAATAATGTTAATGTAACTACAGCAATAAAGTACATGATTGGATGCGAGGAAGCTATGTGCCACACTAATTGGCAGTCTATTTATATTGTGTTTAGACAATTATGTATTGTTTTAGATTTAACAACCTGTGAGGATTTAATTTAAGTGTGTACATTAATTTAATTTTGAATAATATATATATATTTTTTTATTTACGTTTAGATCATAATATCTAAGAAACGTGAATTATATGTAAGACGCGTCCACACTATGCCGATCGGCATCATTCGGCTTGTACCGATCGGCCTCATTCGCCATAGTGTGGACGCGCCTTAAGAAGCGAACGATTTGTTAATATATTTATGCTTTAGTATGAACTAATAACGCTTTTGAAACCTCTAGACTCTAGAAGACAAGTATTATTAGGTTCTTAAAATGTAGGATACCTATGCTGCAAAATACGCAGTTGTCCAGTGTTGTATATTACCTCATTCGATGTTACATATACAAAACTTAATTATTAAATCATAACATACCAACTAAATTAGCCTCTTTACGGTCACATAACAAAATAAAGAATATAATAATTTCTTCAGTTTTAGTCCAATATTTTAAATGTGCTTTGCTATTTTATAAGGTTTTTCCTTATTATTAATTTATATTTTCTTTTCTTTGTTGCAGGTGAGTAACTGAATATTTTTGAAATTGAAATATGAAATTACAAATTGTAAGTCTTTTTTATTTTATTATTAATTCACGTCTTTCATTTTGAACTATTGAAACTATTTAAGGCTTCCAAAGCTATTTTGTTTAGGTCACAAAATGTGTATTCATTCGTTTATTTTACTACATGTATAATTCTATGATCTAAGAATGAATATTTTTGTGATTTTAATAGCTTAAATGAAGATATTAAATAAATAATTGGCTTGAAATTATACAAAAAAGAAAATGTTGGAAATAGTATTTATATGAACATTTAAAAATTAAGACAAAGTTGCTTAGAAATCATTTGCCCATTTCGGTTTAAGATCCAAGTTTTTTTAAATTTTATTTGTTTGGATTTTGTTCTCAACTTTCTTTTATATTTAAGACAATCTGAGGTACGATGTTTATAAATAGAAATTATTTATAAATAGGATAGGATAACATTACTATTTAGGTATTCATATTGCTTTCTAGATAATACTATACGTGTGTATACATACAATACATATTTGACCAGTTTACCTGCTGTTGCATCGACTTTAGTTATTATTAGTCGAAATTTTATTTTAGTCTTTAACGATTGTGCTAAATTATGAATCAGTTTTTTTATTTAAATATTTATAATTTTCTTAGTTAAAAAGATTTTTTAGGTTAATACATTTATTGAAATGGAGCTCCTGTCAGTTGGTTTTAGTATCTCTTTTCTACCTGTCAGGCCGCTGTCCTATTATCTCGTTTAGTTCTGTCTTCTATCTTATTCCTCCGGAACGTGCTCTCATTTCCCCTCCATGTTACCTCATTTAGCGACAACGGCGCCATCTTATGCTAAAGTGGACTGCTCTGATTTAATTTCCATCAAGAGAGAGAACTCATCTTTTTGAAATTAAAGGTCTAGAAAAAAAAATATACTTAAATGGAAGAAAAAGTATAAATGAGAGAGAGAAAAAAATCTCAGAGTCTATTTAAAATACAATATACCTCAACTTATGAAACAATTTAACTTTTTTAAAATATTAATATTGAACTATTTACCTTTTATTGATACTTTATTAATATATGTTGTTACATATGTACTTATAATATATTGTTAATTTTAGGTATTTACTGAGATTAATTACATTAAGTTAGAATAAAATCAATTTTTTTTTCTTGTTATTTGTTGCCTATTTCACAAAAGAAAATGAGAAGACGGGGGTGAATCAGACACGAAAAAGTTACGGGAATTATCAAAGTTCGTAAGTCGAGGTTTGTTCTCTTTATTTTACAGAAAGGATAAAAAAAATTGTTTTGGCTCTGAGGCGAAGTAGTAAAATAGCTTTATAAGGCAAAACCGCATTTCAACCGCCAAGTGACATCACCATCGCCTGCTGCATTAGAGCTAAATCTAAAACGAATAACGAAAAATAATAAGAGTAGTTGGTCAGAATCTATGAAATAAGTTGAATTAAAAAAAAAAATAAATAAAATAATAATAATAATCTAATTAAGTTACAAAATTCCTTCAGTGGTATAGAATCAGTAAAACACCAAAATTGCAAATTGATTTATTTACATACTTGATAAAATCTTGAGTAAAACAACATACTATTAATTTATAATTACATATATTATTTTACTTCTTGTAATCTTCCGTGAAATATAAGGGAGAATTTGATATTTTGCAACTAAAATTAAGCTTCTTATTTATAATTTTGTGTTTCTTTTCTTTGTAGTATAATTTTTTTTCAAATAATTGCAGAGCCAATACCTACCATTTATAGGGTGCCAATTCACTGTTTTACGATAAATATTTTGAGGCAAATTCTCATTGAATGTTAAAATGTATGTATAAAATTTAAGTGTAAAATAACTAAAACTTAAAGTACCTAACTTACAAGTAAATGTACATAAAATAATTATATTAAACTGCAAAGTGATATCATGTGAATACATCAAAATATCATTATAGTGAAGCGGGAGTGATAGTTTTGTAAATATTTTTATTATCCAAGAATCTTGTCTTCCAAATTTATGATACAAGACTAATACGTACTTTTAACTTGTTTCGTACTTTCAAGGTTCTTATAAGTATTAGTTTTATTCACCTTCTAGATTGAGTATATTGGTAACTTCTATTTTGTCATTTGGAAAATCAATATGGATTATTGTAAGATCAGTAGTTCACGGGTTTTTCAAATAATCCTAATTTTGTTTTCTGTGATAACCATACCATTGTTTATAAGTACATTCATTGTGTTCTTAAGAAGCGCCGAGGGACAAGTAGACGTGGTTGTAATTCAATGAATTGTAATAGTAATGAATGGAGACCATACTAACCTAATTATGACAGGGCTTGGCCATTAAACAATGAACCGTGCCTGACTTGGTAATCAACGGTAAAATCACTGACTAGCACATTGTCAGTATACTTACTTATAAGGAGAGAAACTATTGGTTAGAAAGAAACAACTGGTAAATTAATATTAACTCTACACAAGTATGATGTAATACTTTTTATTGTTAATATCAATAGTATAATGAAGTTCAGTTCATACTCTCATTTATTAAAACTAATTGCTGTTTTTTTGTCAGAGGAAACTTTTTAATAAATAATATAAAACAATGAATGAGAAAGTCTATTTATGGAGTGGGACACGATCAAATGGGGCTTATCAAAGTGACGGAGTGAACCTTATGAGGGGTGAAGGAATCTAGGGCGCTACCAAAAATAGAGATCTCTGACCGAACCTGTACCTGGCCTCTTCAGGAACGATAAATGCCAGTTGAAATAATTGAAACAACTCTTAAATATGTGGATCAGTAGTAGATTCTTAATGGTTCAGTTTCTTTTTTTTGTCTTAAAAAAAATTGATGTCTAGTTCATGGCTCTCTCAGTTGCAAATTTTGTGTAGCGCCTTAGGTATATACTTGATTAATGAACCAATATTATTTCAAAATACTGTGAGCTTGTTAATTTGAATATTTAAGCATTTATTTGAAAATGCAGCAATCCAAATTCTAGTAATTTCGAAATTATTTTTTTTAAGAAATTTATTTATTTTGTAATCAGCTAATCTTCCCACAAAGACTTGTAAGTTTTCAAAAAAAAAAAATTATCCGAAGAACTATTCATTAATTTTTATCAAGAAACGATTTCTAAGTGCTTTGTTTTGTGTTATGTAGTTCAATTTTTTTTTTTATCCAAAGAACTTATTCATTAATTTTTATCAAGAAAAGATTTTTAAGTGCTTTGTTTCCGAAGAACTATTCATTAATTTTTATCAAGAAACGATTTGTAAGTGCTTTGTTTTGTGTTCTGTAGTTCAATTTTTTTTTTATCCAAAGAACTATTCATTAATTTTTATCAAGAAAAGATTTTTAAGTGCTTTGTTTTGTGTTCTGTAGTTCAATTTTTTTTTATCCGAAGAACTATTCATTAATTTTTATCAAGAAAAGATTTTGAAGTGCTTTGTTTTGTGTTCTGTAGTTCAATATTTTTTTTTTATCCGAAAAACTATTCATTATTGTTATCAAGAAAATATTTTTAAGTGCCTTTTTTGTGTTCTGTTGTTGGATAGATGCATTAATCTTTAGCTCATTTCATGTGACTTTTCTATTATTCCGTAAAGATGAAATGTGGTAAATATATATCACACTACTAATAACTAACAATATTCTGATTTTTAATGTTTATTTTATAAAATTGCAAGATAAAAAGAACTTTTTATATACTACGTTTTTAAATTTTCTTAAACCGTGCCATCGATATATTTGAAATAATATAATCGATATATTTCCTGTTTTGCTGTCATTTAATGTTTATCTCTTATTTATAAAAATCATAAATTTGAAACCTGTCAAAATGAAGATTGTAAATATTATGGGATATGACAAAACAAATAAAATAACTTGCGGATTTTTTCCGAACTAACTTTTCATTCAGCAAATTTGCTGAAAACGAATTAAATTCTGCTGAAAAATGACNATCTTCACTATTTTCGAACTTAAAAATATATAAGAGACATTTAAAATGACATACTTTTATTAATTAATGTCTCAATTTAGTTTTATAAGTTTTACCTAATACACAAACAAGTAAATACTTATACCATTTACTCACACGCACGTATTATTTATAATGCAATGCTCACGGTGTTGATAAATATGTCTCTAAAACAGAAAAATATAGAAAAAATATAAAATATTTCACCCATTCACTATTTGTTTCCTTCTCCTTTTACTTTAATGAACAGGGCCATAAAATCTCATGCACTCATTACTCCTTACGTAGCGTCACGCTTATCTTAAGAATAAATCGCGACACCGCTTAGGATAATTATACTATTTTGCTATTCATAAAAACAATCCTGCTAATTTGAAAAACGGTTTTCACTCGTGCATTTCATATAATTAATTCATGAAATATAATCAAATAATAGTTAACTCAGTTAAACGGCTTTTAGACATTAGTTTTATGCAATTTATGTATGTGGTTACCTGTATACTCTTAGCTATTTATGTATATTATGTAACAGTACAATAGAAAAAAAACTCGTAATGGTGTTAAAATTACATTTGCTAAATTATTCTTATTAAGAACTATTGGATTGAATTATATCAAATCTTTTAAATTGCTCTATAATTTTCATTAAATGAATGGTCATTTAATATTTGCTATGCACTTCACAAACAAACAAACAAACAAGAAACCAAGTTAATAAAAACGTAGTAAAAATTACAACAATAAACAATGAAATTTGGTTAAGAAAAAGATACATATTTCTAACTAAGAAGATGCCTACAATTGAGTTTTCATGCTTCAATTTTTGCAAACTTTTCACGCACCCCTCTCTTGGTTGGTGCCCCTCCACTTCCTTTGCACATCTTCCACGGCTCTCTACACACGACCAGTCCACCCCTGGTTTCCCCGTTATTCTAATACTAATAGTAAAACGACCTAACCACACAATATCTAATAGTAAAAGTTAATCTACAAATCTCTAATCTTTTATAGATTAAACAATTTTTTCCCCCTAACTTAAACATTCTTTTTGAATTATTTACTTATTCGCTTGTTTCATGAAACCTCGGTTCCATTAAGGCTTTCTTTCGAGTAAACTTAATGTATTTTCTTGTTAATGATGGGTACAGATTGAAGACATTGACAAGCACTCAACTTATGTGAAACTTGTTTAATTCTTATTGGTCCTAAAACTCTTGATTACCTGTGTTAGGACGCATTAATGAATCTTATTGGTATCCTTCCTCCAGTGCTCTAATGTAGCATAAATTAAATATTTTATTTTAAGAAGTTTAGGTGATTGAAAACGTCGTATAGTGAAATTATCAAGCTTGATCAATCTTTTTAAAATTTAAAGTTTACAAATATTCAATAAAATTTAAATGTGTGTTTTAGTAAAACATTTAATTTGATTTTTAACTATTAACAACCATAATTTGACTTCCAAAATCTATACATAATCGGCTTAAGGCCGATTTAATGTATCCTGTAGACGACGAGTTTTAATTATCGTGCGTTACTCATGTTCATGTCCGTAGCTGAATAATTATTAATGTTTGAAGCGGCTGCTTTCTCTTAAGTGTGGGCTCACTAATCAACGGTAAAATCACTGACTAGCACATTGTCAGTATACTTACATATAAGGAGAGAAACTATTGGTTAGAAAGAAACAACTGGTAAATTAATATTAACTCTACACAAGTCGATCGGCCTCATTCGCCATAGTGTGGACGCGCCTTAAGAAGCGAACGATTTGTTAATATATTTATGCTTTAGTATGAACTAATAACGCTTTTGAAACCTCTAGACTCTAGAAGACAAGTATTATTAGGTTCTTAAAATGTAGGATACCTATGCTGCAAAATACGCAGTTGTCCAGTGTTGTATATTACCTCATTCGATGTTACATATACAAAACTTAATTATTAAATCATAACATACCAACTAAATTAGCCTCTTTACGGTCACATAACAAAATAANTTCTTATTGGTCCTAAAACTCTTGATTACCTGTGTTAGGACGCATTAATGAATCTTATTGGTATCCTTCCTCCAGTGCTCTAATGTAGCATAAATTAAATATTTTATTTTAAGAAGTTTAGGTGATTGAAAACGTCGTATAGTGAAATTATCAAGCTTGATCAATCTTTTTAAAATTTAAAGTTTACAAATATTCAATAAAATTTAAATGTGTGTTTTAGTAAAACATTTAATTTGATTTTTAACTATTAACAACCATAATTTGACTTCCAAAATCTATACATAATCGGCTTAAGGCCGATTTAATGTATCCTGTAGACGACGAGTTTTAATTATCGTGCGTTACTCATGTTCATGTCCGTAGCTGAATAATTATTAATGTTTGAAGCGGCTGCTTTCTCTTAAGTGTGGGCTCACGATGGGTCGAATCCTATCTTGGGTCCAGGCCGGTCATTAAACAAAGAACTGTATCTGGCACAGTGACCGACAGAGCGTCTCTGACTGACTCATTGTAACTACCATTAAGGAAGAGACCCGCTATTTGAAAGTACCTTATAATTATTAACACTTTACTTACCAGTTTATCGTATCATTATACGGAAGATAATTAATGTTAATAATTTTTTAATTACTATGTCAATTTTAAATTTATTCACGAGTTCGCAAACATGTTCAACGACAGACCGAACAAGCAGACATGGACTAAAAATGTTTATAGCTTTCATTACCGTCGGTAAGCTTGGAAGCTAAAGTGTTTTAGCGATTTATGTGTTGTTTTTTATACTAATCTACAGTTATATTCGAAGCCAGGTGAAATTTTGTACACTTACTTGACCTTTAAAACAAGAGGGGTCACTGTCTATACGGAAGCCGGTCATTATTAGAGAAATACTAATGCTTAATAAATAATGGGGTGGAGATCGCGTCGCACTCATCACCTGCCACCATGATGCCTCATCCATAATATTATGTTGATCCAAATTAAATTTGCATCTACTAATACTAAAAAATTGTTATAGAGTTGAGTAGTGAAATTATGAAAAATAAACAAAAAAAACTTAAATTAGTATCTACTCCACTTGAGCTCTTAATCTTCACTATTTTCGAACTTAAAAATATATAAGAGACATTTAAAATGACATACTTTTATTAATTAATGTCTCAATTTAGTTTTATAAGTTTTACCTAATACACAAACAAGTAAATACTTATACCATTTACTCACACGCACGTATTATTTATAATGCAATGCTCACGGTGTTGATAAATATGTCTCTAAAACAGAAAAATATAGAAAAAATATAAAATATTTCACCCATTCACTATTTGTTTCCTTCTCCTTTTACTTTAATGAACAGGGCCATAAAATCTCATGCACTCATTACTCCTTACGTAGCGTCACGCTTATCTTAAGAATAAATCGCGACACCGCTTAGGATAATTATACTATTTTGCTATTCATAAAAACAATCCTGCTAATTTGAAAAACGGTTTTCACTCGTGCATTTCATATAATTAATTCATGAAATATAATCAAATAATAGTTAACTCAGTTAAACGGCTTTTAGACATTAGTTTTATGCAATTTATGTATGTGGTTACCTGTATACTCTTAGCTATTTATGTATATTATGTAACAGTACAATAGAAAAAAAACTCGTAATGGTGTTAAAATTACATTTGCTAAATTATTCTTATTAAGAACTATTGGATTGAATTATATCAAATCTTTTAAATTGCTCTATAATTTTCATTAAATGAATGGTCATTTAATATTTGCTATGCACTTCAAGAGTGCTTATTAGTTATTAGATTAGTGCTGATACATTTTCGTTACTTTCATTATAAAAAATATACATATATATNACTCGGGAGAGGCTGATGTTGCTCTCAAGTGGATAAGGTTCTGAGACTAATCTCGAGACTAGCTCTCGAGATTTAGTCTCAGATGGACACTTACCCTTAAAAGTACTGCAATTTGGATGGTTTGTCAACAGTAGACAAAAAATAGTCTTAAATTAATTTTAACAATGTTTAAATCAGCGCACATTTAATATTGAATAAACATAAGTGCTACCTCCACTTCCAATCGAAACAAGTACAGAAACAACCACACTCTTAAAATTCCCAAGTGGCCATTCGTCCTGTAATAGGTTGCGAGGATGCTAATTTGCCACAATAATTGGCAGACTATTTCTCTATTTTTTGCTCCCAGACAATAAAGTTTCAGTATTTAAATGATAATTGTAGATTTACAAATGTAAAATTTATTTATATGCAATAGATAATTCTCTATTCTTTCTTTCTAAATGTTTATGATGTACACATTTAATTTGTAAATTACATTCTAATAAGTAATAAAATTTCCTTTTTATATTTATAATATTTGGATTCGATAATCAATGACGTGTCCCTTATCAAAAGGATCTGATTATATATATTACCTTAAACTAAACGTTAAACTTTCACAAAATTCCTTCTTTAGAGATTATCCGTTGTAGAAATGGAGCTGAGAATATTGTTTCGGGACACGTGTTATTGGTTGAGGTAGGAGTGTGTGGAACAATGATTGAGACTATGAGACGAGAAACTTAGTGGTTAGTCGTTTGCAAACGTTTCTCTTTCGCTCGTGGGAGTTCGCTTACTTTTACCAGGATTACATCACAATATGATGTATAATTGACCAATTAAAACCTCCAGAATACAATTTACAATTACAAACTACTTGTTGTTAGCTTTTTTTTATAAAGAGTTTTATTAAAACCTAGGAATCCTATTGCAATCGAGGATAAAGTATCTTTATTTAATGTAATTTTATTAGTTGTTTAGAAAACTGTTATATGTTATATACACATTAATTTAATTAAATTTCCTTGTTTATCAGGACTAAAGCATAAAGTAAATAATATGAAGAATCGTCTAATTAAATTAATAGTGTTTATAATTCATAGGGAAATAAAAATATCTACGTTGGTTAGAACAGACTGGATCGATTCCACCCATACTTCGTTCTTTTTTCTGTGTAAGACCAAATATTATCGTCGTAATTACCTAATTTCTTTTTAAACTTTTATTAACTCATATTTATATCTTATAGCCCGTATATACAAAACAAAATTTTTTACTTTAAGAATTTAAAAATAATGCGTCACATTTATATTAATTCGCTTACTAAATATGATCACATCTTTTTAATATGAATAGTATATATGTATATGTAAATTTTTTTTATTATTTTTATTTTTTTTTATGTCATGGAAATCAGCCCAATAGGACCTACGACGATTTTTTTTAGACATTTTTCAAATAGTAATTTTTTGGATTCGGGAGACTTTAAGAAATTATTAATTCCTCAACATCAAAGTCTATCATGCTAATACTTCTAATAAATATGTATATGATTATTACATAAATAAGTATATGAGAATGTAAAAAAATAGTTTGCTTAAAAAAAAATAAAAGTAATAAATTAAATAAAAGGTAAGGAAATGCAACCTTTATTATATTTATAAATATAATTTTACCAAAAATGTAAAATAATTCAATGAGATTAAAAAAAAAACGAATAAGATAACTTTAAAATAACGAGAGTATAAT
>KZ651070.1:174122-191233 GCA_001010745.2 Gerris buenoi
CATGATGAGTCGCTATCATACATTGGAGAAAAATTTAGTCGAGAATTTAAAAGTTTAAATTGACTTAAGACAATAAACCGAATACAGAGGGTTGCTAAGCTGGTTTGCCGGCAATCATTTATAGCAACATATCATTTATACTAAATAATTTACTTACCAGTATCTTATCATGGTATAACAGCCTAGTCAGCTAAAGAAAAGTGAGAGGCTAGCAGTAGAAGTGATCCAGGACATTCATAGATCTAAACCCATAATTAAGTATTTAACAGAACTTTGTACTTTTGTTGTCTTCTGCCCTAATCCTGTAAACTAGTTTCTGATCAGTATTTCTTTTTATTTTTTTTGTGAAAGCAACAAATGATGGGATCTGTTGCTAGTCCTCGTTCCTAATACCATTATCAAGGTTAAGCTTTGGGTCTAAGTAAGCCGACATATTCTTATAATTAGGTAAGGTGTGTTAGCAAGTCAGTGTACTTTATGGAAAGCTACTAAGTCCGTGTCTTTTTGTAGGGTTAACGCTCTGAATGGCTTCTTTTACTTGCGGATCGATATGGGTGCCAGGCCCTCACTAGACGCGAGCTTCCGACTCTATACTTGAATCTGACGCATCTAAACCACCCTCTTCTCTACTGCAACCTAGTAATTACAATATTGATTGTTTCTACTTCTCTTGGAACCTTTCTTTCATTTATTTCTATTAAAAAACACTTTATATGCATTCACAATTAATATAAGTCCTGTAGCTGTGTAACGATTTATTAAATGAAAATACAAAATGGCTACTTAAATTTGTTTCCATCAACCTAATTATCGCAATAAGCTTTAAATAAATTAAAATATTTTCATTCATTCGACACAGATTTAAATATAACTATTTTTTATTTTTTTATTTTTATAAAAAAAGGTTCCCGCACTCTTACACAAAATGCTTCCCACACAATCAATAAACTTTACAAACGTAACCGCTAATTTTAAACAAAATTTTTTTAGGGAGTGACACAAAAGTAAAAAGTGACAGAGATGTACACATAAATAAAGAGGGGTATGTAAAGGCCCCGGTCAGTTACTAATAAAAATCTATAAATCGCAAAATGGGTGTATACTTTACTTAATTTGGGTGTTCATTATACTAACTTTTTTTTTTTTTTTTTGTGATGTGCACTATACACCCTTATATTATGTGTAATAATCAATAACATCAATTATAAAATTATACGGCAGTCAATATGACTATTAAAGTATTTAATCTTAAGAAAACAAAAAAAAACAACTATTGATTACTTCTCTAAAAGTATTTGCTATTAGGACTATAAATCATTTAAAAGGAAATTCCAAAAGATTTATGTAGCAGTTATGTATAAGTTTATACAGTTAGTGATTTATATAGCAGAAGTCGGTGCGTTTAGAGATAGTATGAAACTTGATGCTTATAATAAGTTCAGATCCATGTTTTATGGTTCTAGAATTGTTTCAAGATGGAGGTATGTTATTAAATGGAGTGGACTTCATTTTTCACTAGCATTAGGCCATTATTTCCTATAGGTCTTTCCCCTATGGAGTAGGAGATACAAACATACATAGTTCTTGATGGGCTTTTGTTGTAAAGCTGTGATTTAGTGGAAACATTATAGCAAAAGCTCAAATTTTGATCATGATCAGATTATTAATATCGTTATCGAAATATGGATAGGTCTCGAATAAAATGAACATTCAGGTTGTTGTGGGAGAAAGATTTGTTGTGATCTAATGAATTCATTATTTTATAATAATTCCCTTCAAAGAATATTAAAAATATCCAGAATTACCGCACTTTAATGTTTATAATCAATCAAACATTTTTTAACATGATGTTTTATCTAATACTATTTTTAATTGTTTTATTTTTGTCTACCATTTTAGCCCAATCGGAAATTTTTTTACGAATTTTTGAAATTTTCGGTGATTTATAAAAAGGGTTAATAAACACACAAATAAATGATTTTCCGGGCGGAATGACTCATTTTTGTTTTAAGTTTAAACACTATAGCTTAAAAAGTGTGGGAGTTATGCGTGGCGCAGACAAGACACACATACACAAACATTCCGGTAAAACCCACTCAAATGGTCTTAATAACGCCCAAAACGGATAATACCGTTAAAATCTAGGTTTCGGACAATTTGGGTTCTCATTTTTCCTTTAAAAGTAAGAAATAGTAAACGTTTATTTATGAATTATGTATAATCTTTATTACTTATGACATTTTATAGCCAGAACGTCTTGTATTCACAATTTTATATTAGTTAATGTTAATTTATTATAAGTAAAAAGTTACTTTCCTCATTAAATAATAATTAATAATAATAGAGAGAGCTTATTTATTATACCCTTTTTGTAGTTTCACAATATCAAATATTATAAATGATTACCTTTAAGCGAGAGTTACACAAGATGCATTTAAGCTTTTGTTATCCAAAGTAAGTAAGGATCATTTTCAGATGCATATAGCCTGATAGATGTGTGAGGATCTCTTGACCTTTTTGACGCTGATGAATTCTCAAGATGAGCTTTTTTTATAACATGTCGTCGTTTTATTACAAGACTATTACTCGTTAAGTTAAAAGTCCTGCAGGTGTGTTTGTTTTGAAACAAGCCATAAATTTACGCTCACGACCTTAAGATACCTTATATGACCTGAAAGATATTATCCAAGATAAGGGCGATACTGTCTCAAGCGTAGCGTATGGGTCTGTTTATTCCCTAGTGAAAAGTTTCATAAGGGAACTATAAATTCTCGTTGTGTTTCTTGTTACGATCCTTAATATCATGGCTGTAGTTAACTATTTCTTTATACAGAGAAAGAAAAAAATGTTTATAACTCCATTGTAGTATTTATAGTTTTTATAATTATAAACATTTTTAGTATTTTATAACTTATTGTTTTTGAATATTTAGAAGTGAAAAGTAAATAACTTAGAATAATATTTGAAGTGAAGTGGAATCAACCCCGGTAATCTCAATTTATTTTGTTTGTATTTTGAAATTATTCGATCAGCGTTCAATTCTAACTAAACATGTACTTATATCTGTTTTATAGCAGGCACCATTCTCATTCTTTTTTTACTTTTTCATATAAAGAGAAAGTATTGTGATAGGGCGAAAATCGATTGTGTGATTTTATTGGATTTACACTTACGTTTTGACGCCCTCTGAGTCCAAAAAAGTGGTTTTTAAAAAAATGTCTTTCTGTCATCTGTGCAGACGTTTAGAGCCTAAACTGCTGGGCAAATTTTGAAGAAATTTGGCCTACATGATCTTCTTTTTCTTCAAAAATTGATTTTTTTTTTTTTTTTTAATTCTACTTCTCATTCAATTTCCATTTCCACTTCTCATTCGTCAACATACATCATTAAGTATTATAAGTGAAAAGAACTGTAACGACCAATACATTTTGACGGATTTTAAATTTTTTACTCTCTCATACAAAGATTTACACGTTTAAAGTCCCATTCCGGCTTTTAGAAAATGTGTGTCTGTTGTTTATTGTCTGTGAAGACGCATGGAGCCTAAACTTCTGGGCCGATTTTGACGAAATTTGCCATATATATTCAGAAAAATCATAAGCCGTTTTCCCAGGATAAATCTAGTTCCCGAAAAAATAGCTTTAAACGCGAGCAGAGAGAGGCCGCTTTTGTTTCCCCGTGGAGGATAAGTTATTTTTATGATAAATTTTGATGAAATGGTCAATAATAATTATCTGTACCTAAGAATACTAATAAATGAAAAACACTGGGCTAAGTAATAAAATAATAAAACATTTTATGTGTTGTAACTGGATTTTTATGTTCATTAATNATTTTATCATTATTATATAAAATGGGTTTTATAGGTTTATTATATTTATATTCTCGTGCTAGATTATGGTATGAAGAGTGATAACTTAAAATTAGAATTCTTGTATATCATTTATTTTAATATTCTAGAATTCTAGTTATACCAAGTTGATAAAAAAAAGTGAATTATAATAGCAGCAGTATAATTTAATATTAGAGAATAAAAAATAATAATCATATTGTAATCCGAAACGTAATTTTTTTTATAACCTGTCTCTACCGCACTGTAATTGTTTAATCGTTATGACTTCAATAAGTTAAGACTTCTATTTTATTTACTTGAATAATTTCTCAAAATCTTGATCAATAGGAGTATCTTACTGATAAATACCAACTCCATAGAATTGTGGTTTTGGACTTGTAGAATGACTTTACCATGTAGTCAATATCCGTTTTGTTGCTACTTCGCTTACGTCCCGATCAACACAATGATGGTTACAGGACAGGGCATATGTCCACTTTACTCATTTAATTGATGAGATCATCGGTGTGAAATGTCTCTACCTCTTTGGGATTCCAACTCACTAGATACATCGTTAATTTGACCTAGTTTCAGACTGAATTTCGAGTACCTTAACCACTCGGCTACAACGGCCCCCATTTTAGTATCAAAACTTTTGAAGAAATATATTTTAACTAACTTTCCGATTAGCTAGACATTTGAAACTTTTAGAATAGCTCACGACACGATGACAATGCATTATTTTAATACTTTTATCATCGGATGTTCTTCATGTCTCCATGAGATCATCGGTGTCTTTATGATTTTCAGTGTGAATATTTCAGCTGAATACGCCAGTAATTCACCTACTGCAACACATTACCTTTTTTTCTTGTAGTCAGTAGGTAATTTTTTGTTTTGTCAGCTTATTCACACATTTACTATTATTCAGTTTTTGCAATGAAAGCAAAAAGCGACTAAAGTAATTATAAATAACCAAGCCTCTTTGTATCATATATATAAAAATATGTACTATTAAAATAGTACATGCTAAAAGGGAACACTACAAATTAGAACCTATGTTCGAAATGTTAGATTCTTATCACAAGCAGCTAATGTCCGTCTAAATTGATATTTTTAATTTATGAATTTATTATAAAATATAATAAAAAAGTAATTATTTTGATTTTTTATGATTGTGTGGTGATATTCGTATAAATTTAGCAACAATTAATATGGATATTATTAAAATTACCGAAAATAAGATAAATACGTTCTTAAATACAAATAACCAATGAGAAAACTTTTAAGTTTTCCGTTTATTTATTATAATTAATAAATTTTGAAATGAAGTAATATTTTGAATGAAGTAATATTTTGATATTTTATTTCTCAGATGTACATTATTTTAAATGGATATTCAGACAGAATGCTGGAAGGAAAGGTTTCCTACCATGAGATAAATTGTTTCTATTACCCTTAGATTTCAAGTTAGACTGAATATTTCGGAGAGTAATTTTGCTCTGAATAAGAATTTTGTTGGTTGAATGCCAATTCAATCTGGGCCCTTTCCATCGCCAAAACTAGGTTATCTTATAACTTCACCTTTCCTCAGCTCTTTTAGGGTAGCTATTGATCAAATTTATGTTTCCACATGGTACGTTTCTTTAATTTGATATTGTAAAGAAAATTGAATTTTTCTCATAAATTATGTCGCTAATCNCCGTTTGTTAGATTTATTTAACTTTTCTTGTTCGAGGTTTAGATGCACTAGAGTTATAAAATACAAAGCTATTTTATTTAAAACAATAATAAGAAAAACTCGTTTTAAGTATGTTTATGTTTAGGGTTTACTTGAAGTAAACAAATAGTAAACGTTTTAAAATTGCTTTCTTACGTCAGAAGTGAATCGGATAGAAGACATTTCATTCTTAAAATAATCTATTAGTCATTAGTCAGTCTAAACAGTTTCAAATAACTTAAAATATAAAGCGAAAAATTAAAAAGGGTCAGATAACTCATATTATTATTATTTTTATTTTTAAAAATATAGCTGTCATAGTTTAACTAAATAATATTAATATTATTTTAAAGGAGTTTAGTTTAAGTAGTCTGGTAATTTAGTACTAATATTTTTAAATTATTTATTACACAACCTAACCTTCTTTCTCAGTTACACTAACATTTTGAAATGCATTTCTTTAGACTTTATTTACTTATTTTTATACTCATATATATTTGCCCAGCGACAAGATGCGAGCAAAATATGTGCCACCCTACTTAAATAAATTTTTTTTTTATATTTGTTTTCTTTATTTGGCCTGATATTTTTATTTCTACTTCTAATACGTTTTTAACACAGTAAATAATACAATAAAAAAACCTATCTCTACCTTATTAGATTTTATTTCATTAAAGAAGTTATTATTAGGTACAACGTTGGAAATTACAGGGCTTCGCTTAAAAACCGAGATTACTTTGGTTTTCTGGGACCATATAAACAAATTTTTCTGAAATAATACTTTTCCATCGATGGCTCATACTATTATTAATGAATGAATGAATGCCATTTATTGGTTACTAGCGCATTATTTACATAATGATTTCGTTTTTCATATTTTTCTTTCTTTTACATTTTAACCCAAATATCTAATAGCTGTGGTTAGTGATCAACACATAGTAAATCAAACCCCCTTCTTCTGTCCTCATTGGCATATCACTGCTTATAATGCGAAATATTATTAATCATAACAGTTTAAGTGCATACAATTTTTCTATTATTTCTTGTGCTCTGTTATTCACTGGCATTTTTCCAGTTTTGTATTTACTCAGTTGTATGAAATGTAATGTTCTATATATTCAGCAAGTATAATTCTTTTTTTCTTTTTGCAGTGTTAGTGAACAAATATTTTTAAAAAACGCCCATTTTCATATATACAGTACTCTAATCTAAAGAAAAAAAGAATAGTTGCTTTTCTAAGTTTTTTTTGGAAAACAATGAACTATTGTGTCAGTGTTATACAATGAATTGTTATAAAGGATTTTAGTGACCATTGTTTTGAAGGATTTTCCTGAAGATTGTTTCAAAGAAGAATGAATGTTTCTAGAATTTTTCTGAAATGTTCTAGAATTATTGTTTTTGTGCAATGTGCTGCCAAGCAAACTATATTCTTTTCTTTCTCTAATTAGATTAACTGTAAATGCAGAGGTACAACTGAGTTAGATGCAATAACATAAACTGCAATTAGAAAATTATTTAATCCGTTGATCCGTTGTCTAATAGGCTATTGAGTAAATTCAGTGATGAACATTAGACTGCTCTAAAGAGTAGAAGAATCTTTTTTGCTTTCTTTTTATATGTAACTTAATAAAGATAATTAAATATCACAAATCTATACTAATCCTTTCAAATTATTCAATTTATTTCGATTAAAATCAAACCATTATTGCTTTTGAAATAAAAAGAACAAATTTATTTAATACTTGGTCAGTTTGAAGTTCAACATTACCTTTAGCGTACACCAGAACTTGAAATAATTCTTGTTTGTCCTTGGATTTAAAGCGGTTTTGGTTAGCTTCAAGTTATTGCCCCTTAGGTTTATTGATATAATCAGGTAAAACTGGTTTTGTCCTATAGAAGAAACTGATTATTGTTAAGATACACTTATGTCTCATCTCGTTGAATGTGAATGAGAAAATTGTTAAATTTTTCCATAATGATATAAATCTTTACGTATTGCAGTGGGTTTGGATGAGTTAATGTATGGGAGAAAGACCTATGCTAAGTGGGTTGCCGAGTGCCAGGACGAGACCGGGCGGTTAGTGTTGGTGTCAGGGCGTGGGTTGATAGTCCGACCTTGCAGTTTCAGGTTGTCCTTCCATTCTTTAATGAACCACCACTCATTGGCTGCTTAAATCAGAAATCAAGTTTTCGGGTAGGTCAAATTTCTAGTCTTCCTTGAGTAACTTTTTTCTAATATTTACACTCAGTTCAACAATGATCCTGTTAAATGTAAAATTCAAGGAACCTTGTCAGCATTAAAGGTGTTAACAGATCCTACAATTTGTGAAACTAAGCCGATAGGCGATGGAATGTATCTTCCTGATCAATTTACATTAAAATAAATAATTCTCTTTAGCAAAACAGAGTAGTATGTGACTAACACACAACAGACATTTACCATTTAAATATAAGCGAATAGAGAATGTTAAGGGGACACTTTTTCATCATATTTGTATTAAAGAATAATTTAGTTTATTATCTATATTATATATACATATACTTCTTGAATCATTGCATCGTTGAATCAGAAGTGATAGTTGGAGACAATAATCTAATGTATTCTGCTGGCTAAATTGAAGATGGAGGATTTGTAATTGTTGGGTTAATGAACATGATGTTAATAGTATTGATTGAGATTTTATGGTACATAGTACATTACGTAGTCACAATTACATTACATAAGTAATAGTACATTACGTAAGTAATAGTACATTACGCGTCGAGTGTGGAAAGTAGCATTTTGCATGCGAGTGTGGAGTTTACACCCGTAGCGAGGGTAGTAAAAACCACACGAGCAATGCAAAATGCCGTTTTCGCACGAGTTGCGTACCGTACTTTATCTACGATTGTTAGATTTTAATAATAAATGCAGAAAAAAATAATAAACTTCCTGTATGTAAGCTCGTATTTCAGTATTTCTCTTTTGATAAAGATGACATCAATTCGTTAGTTGTATTTTGTGCCGAATTAATTATTTCGGAAGGCTTATTATTCTCCTCATATTCTTCATAATCACTTAAATCACTCATTGATTTTCACAAAAAAAACTCTATACAAACAGTTACTTTTATTAAATAAACATCAAATTAGTTATGTTAAATGTAAACAAACTCGCTAATCGTGTGTAAAGTTGATAATTCTTCTTCTTTACGTCACTAGAGTGGAAAAAAAGAGGAATTCTTCTTCTTTACGTCACTAGAGTGGAAAAAAAGAGGAATTGTTCAAAACAATGTGACACGCATGCGCAATTAATACAGGTGTGTAAAGAATCTCTTTCTACAAATCTAAACAGAGATGTAATGTTTATATTACGTATCAATCGAAGATAAAAGTGTTTTTCTTTACTAATCTACCTTCACTATTAATGAACATGACCTATTGCATAACTTCTGCTACCATAATATTTGCTTACGAGTGTCTGATCTTACCAAAGGTAACGGAAACTATATGATCGTTCTGAAGAACAAAAAAAAAAATTAGGCCTCCGATTTCAAAAATTCCAAGACAGAAATACGTTTCAGACATCAGGTAACATTTTTGGTTCCGTGTCTGTCTGTCTGTAGCACAATTTTTGCGAATCACTATATCTTAAAAACTACATGTCCGATTATATTTAAATTTGGATGGTAGGTCATATAAGTTTGTTGATCCATATAAGTTTCAAACTCATGCGCCCATTGTTGGTTTCATATGTTTTAAACTCATGCGCCCATTTGTTTCTCTTCCCTCTTCCACTTGCGCACAAAAACATTATTTATTTACACCTCTCGCATTGGTCGCATTGGTTTCCATAACATGCTTAAATCCTAAAATTTGTTTCCTTTTCCTATTACATTATTTGAAAATTTGATGTTATGGTTACGGAGTTGTGGGTGAGAATGTTTATTTGATGCTGAATGCGAGGCCACGCCCCATCCCAGGCAGAGATCGATTCCCTTACTGGAATCAGCAGTGCCTCGCTGCACTTGACCCACCCTCCCAACCCTAAACCAAATACTTACTGTCCCTGTCCCTGTCCACATCCAGATGACACTCGAGAATTTTCTATTCTACTTCCTAAGAGCTATTATTAATTCATCTGTCCTCTCAAATTACATTTTTAACAAATAAATCCGAGTAAAAAGGAATTTATGTATCGTGATATTTTTTAAATAACTCCTCGTTTGAAATCAATTGATACCGGAGGCAAAGCTAGTAATAACATTTTAATAAGTTGACAAGCTAGTAATAACATTTTAATTAGTTGATAAGCTAGTAATAACATTTTAATAAGTTGACAAGCTAGTAATAACATTTTAATTAGTTGATAAGCTAGTAATAACATTTTAATTAGTTGATAAGCTAGTAATAACATTTTAATAAGTTGATAAGCTAGTAATAACATTTTAATTAGTTGATAAGCTAGTAATAACATTTTAATTAGTTGATAAGCTAGTAATAACATTTTAATTAGTTGATAAGCTAGTAATAACATTTTAATAGGTTGATGAGTTAGTGATAACATTTTAATAAGTCGCGACAAGTTAGTGATAACATTTTAATAATTTTGATTGATGTTTTTAGAGAATGTATGTATAACATTGGTTATTTGACTGTTCTTGTAGTGGCCTTTAAGTATGTCATAAAACTTAAAAGTATTTACATCTTCTGTCGAAATTTGGGCCAAATTTCGGCTCACCCCGAGGCTTAGACGTGCCTGAAACATCATTATAACTTTATATAATTTAAGATTCTGTTTGGTCATGGGAACATAAGATATTTACAAACAAAATATATACTATAGTAAATAAATGAACCTATTAGTAAATAAATAAAATATTATCAATATAAAATATTATCAATATACAATTAGAGGATAATACGGTTATTTTAAACCGTATTATCCTAAATATAAACCGTATTATCCTCTAATTGAATAATGATAATTTTTTATTAGGTAGTAGTTATAAGAGATCAATTAAAATTGGTAGGGACGTAAAAGAATCAGCGAAAAAAAAAGAAAAGTTTTGCTCCGCGTCTGAATTTTTTTTTTATAATAATTTACTTTTTAAATATTAAAAAGCACTATTACCATTATTTTTAAATATTCGATTAAAATGGAAATGAGATTGTCTTTGATTGAGTTTAGAGTTTATAAAACAGTTGTATAAATTATAATTTCCTCCCCTTATTATTTATAAATTTATTATGTATTCATCTAGCTCAAAGTCCTTTTTCTGTATAACTTATAGTATAAAGGATCAATATTTTAAATTTATTTTAACGTTAAATAAAATTGAAGACTAAACGAATGATTTCTATCTTTTGATTTATTTTCAAAAAATAAAATAGAATCATAAAATAAAATATATATAAAATATGACTTTTAGAATTAAACTTTTATTTATACATTGTCTATTGTCTAAATTGTTACCAACAGGATTTCGTTTTCAAGCTCAGTCAAAGCCATGTAGTGCATAGGCACAGTTAATTGAAGAAACCACAAATAAGGTGACTCAACAGGTGGTAAACGGAAATCTCAATGGAGAAGTACCAAGTACCTGCTCCTGAATTTCCAATTTAGACAATGGGCATTATCCAATCCATCTCCATCTCCATGCACCATTGTCGCTGTCACAAACTTTTTTAGGTTTTTATAGTTCAATTTCTTTGTTCACGGATGTATTCGGTTGCTAATATAACCTAACTTTATAAAGAGAGTTAATGTTTGCAAATTTTAGTTTTTAGATTTTTAATTTAAGCTTTCCTACTATCAATAATTGTGTAAAAATTTGTAAATATGTGCAAATGTTAAAGAATAAAGTGTAAATTATAAATCCACCACCTTTTATTCTATGTTGAACAAGTAATTACTGCTTATAATAAGGAATTATCTTTATGAACTTGAACTTAAAAAGGTTGCAAACGATGATGAGTGATATATATACATATATACGAATAAAATGAATGTAAGCTTTTTCCAATTGATTTGAGGTAATATTATTTATTTAGTCCGAGGATTCGAGGATAATTTTATTATATTATTCTTCCTCGTCAGTTCTGCTTCCTGAACGACAAACCGTGTCTTGTGTCGTAATAGCAGCAGCTTCTTATGGTTGCCCAATCTTATGCTGCGTGACGCATCTTTCTTATCATATCCTTTTATCAATCTGAGTCATGCGGTCATCGTAAAAAACTTAACTAACTTCGTGAGAACTATCTCCGATGTTTCACCTTCTCGGTCAGAGCCTAATATTGCGCTGAATGCAGGCTAGATATTTTTTATTACCCCTGAGTGGTCTACCAGCCCTCATTACATCTTTCCATTGCGGTTGAGCTCTACTCTAAACTTAACCTTTTATCCAATGTTACCGAAAGGATCACTTTTTAAGTTTTCTGCTTTCTAATTTTTGAAGGAAAAACAAAAGAAATGTGAAATTTTGAATTCGTTTACTTTTTTATGTTTCAAAATTGGTTCTGTCTATACTTGGTTAACAAACTTTCCTAATTTATTTGATATAGTAAACAGTCATTATGTTTAGGCAATGCAATAGATCAAAGAATAAATAATTAAGTAATTTATTGGTAATTAATTAATTTAGGCTCTAAAATAGATTGATACTCTGATAGGTTGATGTATTTTATCTATGTTTTAATTAATCTTAATTATTGTGAATAGTAATTAACTTAATAATGAAGAAATTTTGTTGTATTGGTTTATTTGTTAAAAAAAGTATTAAAAAATGTTGATGAAAAATATAAAGTATAGTATAACTTACATGAATGTGCAGAATTAAAAAAGAAATCTATGGTAATTTAGAAAACACTATAAATGCCCTTTTAGCATTCATAAATAACAAATATTAGGTCGTATTTTTAATGTTTTGGACGCAACTTCTTTTTGTTATTGATACTAGATAATGTTTATCACTATTCTTAAAAGCAGTATGGAGGTTTTTGGTCCAATGGACTCCTAAATTGTATACCCAAACCTTATAGGATTGTCACTAAACATTTTTCAAGAATAGCGTCCATAATAAGAATTCATTGATTCGTCTATTGATAAATTGCTATATATTTGATCTACAAATTATTATCCTTACACCTCTACAGCCATCAATTTATCATCTTCATAAATTGCTATGTAAAATCCCAAATTTCATAGATTTTTTTTACAACCCACCATAAAATGGTTGTATTTACCCAGCTGGCTTCCTGGTTATATATAATTTTGAATTGTACATAAGATGGAATTTTTTTGTGTTTAAACCTATTTCATTGGTATAACTAGAGATGGCCAAATGATTTTTGAACTTTAATGATGATTCGTCATTTTGAAATTATTTTTAATCATTATAGACTTTTGTCCCTGACCCTGACCAAATGATCATCATTTCATTAAAAACAGTTTTGTTTTGCATTTTTAATTTGAGTTTATAGACTAATAAAGGTCATGAAATCCCTTAATTCTTATCAATAGACCACATAAAACTTACATTTACTCCTGGCTGACATGTGATAAACTGTCTGTCAGACTATATTTACTAGAGAATATCAATGAGTCCGAAACAAATTCGAACTCATTTTCTCCTCGTATAAATATGTTTATTTTGGTAGTCTCCATTATTAATAGTGTATAATCTCGGCTCTTCTTGGCAGTTACTTACCATAAAGAAACTTAGAAAACTAAGAGACAAATAAACTTTTAATTATTGAAAAAAAAAAAATAAATAAATAAATAAGAACCTAAATTATATAGTAATCCTAAATGATCTATCTCATAGTTTTACCAAGGATTCAGTGTAGCTTTCGCTTCAGTTGATACCCTCAGTCGTTGCATCTTCTTCCTATTCTTTTGTGTGTGGATACCTTGTGCTTTTGCGGAAAAAATACTAGCTCTTTTTTCAAATTTTAATTTTTTTTACTGGTGTGCTCATTCGAATAACATGAGCGATTCAAGGATCTTAGGTTTTCTTAGTCTCCCTGATAAATATTTAGACCAAGCGGGAACTGTATTAAGCACGATGTAACTTTGTGCCTTGTTCCAAAGGGTTTGGAAGACATGAGTTGTTTAGGAATGAGGTCGAGGGTAAAAGGTGCTGTAAATCCTGTACGAGAATCGTAAACAGTGTCTGGGCTCTGAGCTTATATGGGCCCAGAGGATGCTTTAGAGTTCCTCCTTACAACAACTAACTCTATTCCACAAAAAAGCTAACTTCGTAGAACGTAAAAAGACTGATATAAACTTTATACTGAGCTTGCGAAGCAACCATCCATTACCATAAAGAGATCTAAAAACAGTTGTGCTTGATCTAAGACTTAGGTATCAGTTAGATTATTTTAAAATATTTTGAAACTCGCCTGCTCTCAACTTTTTAGCATAAGGCAGATATTTTTTTAAATTTAAAGGAATAGTTGGTATTATTTATTCACAATTACAATTAGTTTTACACCTTATGGTTGCAATAACACTTCCTCTATTTCATAACTGCTAGGCTTTATTTTGAACTTTGAAATAAATAATAACAAATAACCATTGTTTAAAGTGATAATAGTGCAGTTCATTTTCTTATTATTCCCTTCTTTCAAGTCAAATTCACTAACAAATGATACTCAAATGCTACTAACAAATGATACTCAAATGATACTAACAACTAACAACTCTTTCTTTATGTTTGTTTGGCAGTGTTTTTAAGTATTAATTTTAGATGAACTTACTGTTGGATATTAAAAATAGTTCGTCTTTTATATATTTCACAAAAGAACAGACAATTGAATCTAGATAGAAAGGTTTAGTTAGCCCCATAGTTTGGAATGACCCAAAGTCTCCAAATACATTCACCTGCCAGGGTTCTCCCTCCAGCAGTTTTTGTTCCTCGGCGTTTTCCTCCAAAAATAAAAGTTGGCGTCATGCCTGTATGGGGAAGAGCTGTAGATTCAAGTTTCAAGGTTGGAACCAGTTAATAGGATACAATGTTGAAAGTTGAATGCAGGTCGAGAATAGACTGGTCTATATTTGTGACGCGACTCCTCCAGTGCCTTTGAAACTAAGATATGGGGTGATCATAGATCTGCTAGCTGTCAGAATTGGCACTGACGTATAAACTTGGCTTGTACCTTAATCAAGAATAGGCTTCTCTTTCGAGAAGTTTTGTTTCTTTAATTCTTCATTTCTTAAAAATTCTTTCAGATAGCATTAAATAAATAAAGTCATAGTACCATTCTTTATAGACAACTATAATAAAATAGAGTGTTAAAAATGGTATACATAGCGTCGGGTCAAATCCAGGGTTTATTATTATAACAGCATACAGAAAAACGGTGATGGGTTAAAAGCTACCTTATTATTTATTTATTTTTTAAAATTCTTTTTAATATCCTGTGTGCCTACGTATAGTTGCAAATGTATAAAATAATAATATAAGTAGGCATGCATCTATATTATAATATATATAAGATAAAGTTTTTCTGCTAATGAATCAGAATTGCAAAAATATTTTGATAGTCTTTAATTTCGTTAAAAAAAAGTTTAACCAAAATCGGCTTAAACTTTTTTACTGTCTGTATGTATGACAGTATGTCTGTTGTCTCAGGTCCGACTTTATAAGGAGTTGCAAAATTGCCTAAAAAAAAGCTATACATTTTTATGCAGTGGTAAGTGCGTGCGATAACATGTAACGCGCTAATATGAGTTAATAACAATTGAAAAAAAAAGCTTTTAAAATGTTAACGATCGCAGATATTTTCACTTGTTCAATTTTACTTTCTATATATTTGCTATTTTGCTTTGTTTACGTTTTCACTTTTAATATAATTTTATGTACACTATACTTTTCCTTTGGTTTATCTTTTAAAAATAATTAATTCTGAAATAATTTAACTGTACAGACAATTTTAAAATTTGTCTAATAAGTATATACAAATTTTTGACTAAACATCAGCCTCCTACTTTATTTAGATTTTAAGTTCGTGTTGTAATAACTTGACTGTTAAATACCAAATCACAATATATGACTGGAGAATTGGAGATGGGTTTAAAAAAGCCGAAACGTATCAAATATAAATTTGTGTCCGTCCCAGTGTCCTATTGTTTTTATTTCTACACCTCATCCACCATCAATAAGAAAATTTCTATCTATACTTTTTTTACTGCAGCAAAATGCTTATTCCAATAGTATTTATTATATTTTTAGTTTTTATGTGATATTAAATGATCGACTCTACTAATACTAATGGATATGATTTTTGTACTAAATATATTTGATGCTCACCTTAATACTAGATCCTTATTTTTAAAAGACTAAATTGTTCTTTGGCCTCTCTATTTTACATTTTCCTTGATTATTTAAATAATATATACTTATAGTGATAAGGGGCGAACTCTGAAATAACATCTACATAATAATGTAAGAACTAATTTTGTTGTTAACTAATAGTAAGGTATAGGGCGTTGCAGAGTGATTCATAATGATTATAGAGGCTTTCCAAAGACGCTAGTCCTGACTACCTTTGATCATGAGAGTTAGGTTGTCATAACCTGAGGAACCTGAGACCTCACTTCGCCTTCATAATATGAGACTCACGCTCTCCTCTTATACTTGTCTAACTCCGGCCAGCATCAGTAACCGTTACGAAACTCTTCCTTCTTTCAAAATATTTTATATATTTTATAATCTAAAAAATTCAGCCTGTTTGCTTTTTTATAAGCTTTATCTTAACTTTTATAATGTGTTTCTCGCCTCATCCTTAAGCCAGAACTTGGAGAAGGGTTCTACCCACTTAGAAGTTAGACGTGTTTAATCTTTTTGTTGTTCTTGCTTATTAGTTGAATATTCTTTTCCAATCTAAAAGTTATTCAGAGGTTTATATCGAACAAAAATTTTCAAAATCCAAAAGAAAAAGAGTTAAGCTTTAATCATAAAAAATTAAAAAATGCTCGTAAATTTTTACTTCTTAATAGAACATTCTTGGGGAATTAGAGTATTATTCTTCAGATTCGAACTATGTTGATTATTTTGCAGATAATTCTTTGGACATCTTTAATTCTAGATTATAATTATTTTATCAAGATTATATCTACTCGTACTGACAGTCATCGGTTAATAGTCCATAGCTATAGTGGTCGAAACGTGTCTAAAAATCATTAAATATTAACTACTGTGAATCGAAGATTGCATGCTTCATTCTTTTTTATTTGATTCAAATTCAACTTAATAACTGTATATAGTTATTCAAACAATAATACAAAAACAAAATCAATAATTTTTTGTCCATTTTTACAAAAAAATATAACTAATATGTGAATATGTGTGTTTGGTGCGTAGGATTCCGCGGGTAGACTCGTAATAAACAGCTTGGTTTTCCGGTGGAATCCGCGTCTCGAAGGGGATGAAGTCCGACGTTTCGCTTCCACTACTGGAAGCATCTTCAGGGGTGTGGTGCATCGTGATGTTTACTTGAAGCAACAACAGTATGTCTTGTTGCTTCAAGTAAACATCACGATGCACCACACCCCTGAAGATGCTTCCAGTAGTGGAA
>KZ651070.1:207539-224185 GCA_001010745.2 Gerris buenoi
ATATATATATATGTGTGTGTGTGTGTGTGTATATATATATATATATATATATGTGTGTGTGTGTGTGTGTGTGTGAGGTTTATGTTTTAAAATTTAGTGATATACACATATTGGCGCCAAATCTAGATCTCGCATGTCCCAAAAAATCCCCTTGAGCCGGCCCTGTGTGAAGCGGAACTGTGGGAGCGTGGGTTAAAGGCTGCGCGCGCATTCTAACTCGGAGACGGAGAAAGGGAAGGGTTGCCTTCTAATATGCAGGCAACTGAAGCTAGCTTCAGCCGATGGCGAAGATAGCCAAGTAAATCCGAGTGCGCCCGAACTCATACGTTTGTACCCGACTCCCCCTCCGCGAAAGGGCCAGTCAATCCCACGTTTCACTCTATTGACACTCTCGCAGCTCTATTTCTTTTGTTTTAGTGCGTCTAGCGTCTATCTATTATCTTAGCCTATTGTTAACTGTCTATTTATTAACGTTGAGTGTAACTGCAATGGACTTCAAATTCCGATGACCGTTCATTTATAATATCCCATATTAGATCTAGACTTGTACTAAAACTAATAAATTTGTACTAATACTAAATAAAAAAGCCGTTAATAAAAATTGTCACCTTAGTTTTTTTAAACCTCTAATAAATAGGCCTACAAATATACTTCTTAAATAACAAGCAGTAAAACTTTAACTGTAATGATAGGCCAAAAAAATATATATTTCTAAAGTAACAATCAGTAAACTTGGAATTCACAACTAACACAATCCCTAAAATATTTTGTTAATGCATTTTACGATATTTAAACATGCATAAAAATCACAGATATATCAGGTAATCTTTCAAAACGGGTTTACTGTAAAAAATTCAAAACGCAGATAATAGACCTAAGTTGGTTTTACTCCTTGTTGCTCTCGTGTTTTAATTAGTAGTATGCATATTTTATTAACTTGTTAACAATTATTCAATTTTCCGGGGGAGGGCCCGCGGACCCCTGTCCTGCTTCACTACATTTTACACCCACCGCATACCACTGAAATTTCGTATATTAGTAGAGTTTAATATAAAGGAAAAATAAAGATATTATATAATTTAATATGGTTCTTTGCCCCTCTCAAGGCTAATAGAAAAACCGCCTATTCAAAATATTTTAAATAATTATAACTTTTGCTACCAGTGCTTTCTAGAGAACGTTGAAACTGAATTATTATTTTACTCTCATTAATAGAATTTTATATGGGAATAAATGTGATTAATGTTTATTGAGTATTGAACTCAAAGATTGTATACATAAAATCCCTTCTTGAGGCTCTAGGGTACAAAGTTGTATCCGGTGAGTCCCGTAGGAATGAGGGGAGTCTATCAGGCTTGAGCCGCTCCACTTTAGTTTTTTAAGACTATTAAATAATTGTAAATAACTTCAAATTAAAATGATTTAATTAATTAATATTATTAAATTAAATATAACATCATTACTTTGAAATCTATTGTAAAGAAGTCCGGGGCGGCTAAAGTTCTTATCTTAAAATGAAAGGGGCATTCTTTGACATAAAATAGGAAAGATAACTGGAAGTAATCTAAATTTAGTTTAGTGAGAAATAGAAGTATTGATGACCCTTTTTAATGTGCTGTGCCGAATTAGCGGCATTACCAGTCGGGATTGTTTTGACATGACCATACTTGTATCCAAAGTTGAATTTTTTTTACCTGTTCCTCCTCCTGATGCTTTGTAAGGGTAATATCAAAATAACTCATAACTATTAACTCTGTAAAACTCTGATTAATTATTCAGATCAGCTAGGAAGCAATCTAGATCAATAATACAAAATTTCCCTTGAATCAAGGGATTCACTCCCAAAAAACTGGTATTTATGCAATATCTTTTTAATCCGTAAATAAAGACTCAAACCAGGTTTATACTATGTAGTTAAACCTGCATAGAAAATGTTGTATAGAAAACTGCAAATAATGCTATATAACATTAGCAGTATTTAAAGGTTATACATATAGTATAAATCTTGAAATTTGGATTTTGTAAAGATTTAAAGAGAATTGTGCTAAATATAGTTTTGCTATTTGTAGCAATTTTATATGGCAAACATTATATGGTAGGTTATGCAACATAGTGTGAACCCAGCTTAAGGGTGTTTCCTTTAAAATATCTGATTTTAATTGGAAATCGACTTTTCTAGTTATTAGATTATCCTGTCCTTGGTGCTAATTAGTCCAGAGAATCAGAGTTTTACTGTATTTACGAATAAATGTTGGGGTCATGAATTAAGATAGTAGCCACCATCACCTTACCAAGAGGGTAGAAACGAGGCATATTTGAAGCTTGAACGCCAATTGACTAGAGAACTTCACCCTTGCCCTACAGGTTGTAGTGTTTGTACTCAAATGGTGAAAGCATCAAAGCCACAGAGATTTTTTTTATCCACATGTGTTGTTAACTGTAAAAAAAACTATTTGTTCTTCCATTTTATAATTAAGATGATTTTTTTGTTTTTTTTGTTTTTAGTTTTAAAAGCTATAAATGAAGACAGCCCTACTGTTCCCACTCTTTTAACAGATTATATACTGAAAGGTATGTTACTTTTTTAAAATAGTTTTAAACAATTTTTTTTTATTTTGAATTTAATTATTTATACACTCATATATATCTAAATAAAATGAATTATCAATCTCATTAGATTCTTTAAGCTCTAAAACATTAACCATTTATTTTGGAACAATGCTATTTCTTTTATTGTTACCAAGTCTTTTAAATTTAATTGATTTATCAGCTGATATGACTAAATCTTCTCTTTTATACACAATAGAAGTGTAAATACTCTGCGATAATTAAATAATTATTATAATCATTCATTTTTAACAAATAAATGAAATAGAGTAGGAAAATGTTATCAATACGACAGTCTTTGACAGTGGACCATCAGGCAATGATAATTAAATGTATTATCTGTTTCATTAGTGTCAGAGTGATGCTAACTATATAACTCTCAATGACATCCATGTGACATCAATAAAAAAAAAAAAAATTGATCTGGGACAACTCAGTCAAACTTTTTCATATATGAGAACATAATTACTTAGCTCAGTGTTTTCCATTTATTAGTTTTTGTGGGTGCATTTAATTATTATTGAACATTCTATCAGAATGTATCATAAAAATAACTTCTCCTCGATGGGAAATAAAACAGTCTCTGTCAGCATTTTATGCTATTTTCTCAGGAACTAGATTTTTCCCAGGAAAACGGCATAATATATTGTTTGATTAGTATTTTCTGGACTGCATTGTAGAATTGTTTGATCAAAATCGTCGGAACGGTTTTTGAGAAATAAATTTTTCAAGTTTTTTCAAAATTTTGGTGGTAGCCCTTCAAATTTGGAGCTAAAATTAAAATCTTGATTTTGCTTCGGGGTATGATTTTTCTGGATATGTACGCCATATTTCGTCAAAATTGGCCCAATAGTTCAGGCAGATGTCTGCACATATGAACGACAAACTACAGACGGACATTTAAACGTGTAAATCCATCAAAATCTCAAAATAAAATTTTCGTGCCATCACAATACTTTCTCTTTATATGAGAATGTAATAATTCTCATGTAATTATCTTTATCCATGTAATCCATGAGGACCCCAGTCAGTCTGTAATTCTAACTCACCTGATATCCAAAAGTATCAACACAAAAATTTTAAACTTTGCAGTTATTTTATGAGTAATAGCAATAACCCTATCATAAGAAAATTATAGGGAAACTCCAAAAAAAATATTTCAAAAGTTAGGTTGAAGTTCAAGGGGTAGATTTTTTTTTTTTAAACCAAAATGAGTCACTTAGGATTTGCTCCGTGAGTCATGGAACAAGTTCCAAAGAGTAAAGTGACTCACACCTCTGCAGTTTTGACAAATTTCTTCTGTAGTAATTATATCATTTTAATTATTGACAAATGAAAAGTTTTTTTTTTAATTAGGTAAGGTTTGAAAATGTTCCAACAATACATAGCCATTTATGAAGTGAGGAAGTTGAATTTATTAAATTTTTTAACAGAAATAATGAAACCCCTATTTGACACAAAATAGAAGATTCATCATAAATTAAAGGGGATAACCAAAATTGAAATAAATAAAAATAAAACAACTTCTTGAAAACATTTCTGACGATTTAATTAAAAAAAAAAATAGATAATGTAGTCTATTTAAACTTGAATTTAACCATTTACCTATGTTAGTTGTTTTCCCGAGATAAATCTTAAGGGAGAATTTATTTTTATGATAAATTTTGGTATAATATTTGATAATAAATAAATATAACTACGAAAACTTTAAACAACTAATAAATTAAAACCTCTGATCCAAGTAAATGATGTACTTGTATATGGGATAGTATTTCTGAATTGTCCCAGTCCAATGTTTTTAATAGTAATTATTTGTAGAATGTATTTTGCTATTTAAATATTGAATTAAAGTATTATTTTTAATTTCAGTTCTATGCCCTACATAAAATGGAGGATCAGTGACAACCACCTTTAGGAATAAGAACAGGACATTTCTCTCAGTAGTTTATACAGAAGAAACATCAAGTATCAGATAAAAAGAGAAGAAGGAAATCAAATTAAATAAAATCACATCAAGTTGAACAAACCTCATAACTAATGCATATTTTTGCAAATTATTATGCCTGTGATCTCACACTAATTTTTTAAGGTCAAAATGTATCATTTTTTTGAATAGATAAAAGAAAGAGAACAAAATGGAAAGAACATATATTGTATAAGGTAATATATTTAGAGGATCCTATATTTTTGACAATACCAGTTAATTAGCGCCTACCTATACTATACAAATAAATATTTGAATGAAATTTTAAAGAATAAATATAATTTAGTATAAATTTAATAAAATAGAGTGTGAGTAAAAATATTTCCACATTCAAGTATATTTGAAAATAAAATTCTTGTCACTTGTTAAATATATTTCAAACCACGTTTAATCCAGGATTTCATCACAATTCATCTCCTTTAAACATTTTTCAATCGATTTGATGAAATTAAGTGTAGTCGCCAATCTTCATTCATTTATCGCTATATTTATCCATTATTATGCATTATTTATTAATAAAGGACTTTTTAAATAAAATCATATTTTTTAAACAAAAACTTTTTTTATTATTAAAAAAGTTTTATTTTTTTGAAAAAAATTGCTTTTTTGAGCTTATGTTCATTTTGAGGAGCGCTGCACTGGTAATTGTTTTGTCTGAAGCACAATTAATTTCTCTTTTTTTGTTTTGTTAAAGATTTCATTTTTTTAAAAAACAAATAACCATTTAAAAAAGAAAAGAACGCTTTAGGTAAATTTTAAATGTATTGTATATTTGTGTATAAACTTTGTTTTTAATTTGTATTTATTTTAATGTATTATTACTTGTTTATTTTGTTACTTTTGTTGATTATGATTTTGCTGTGGACTTTACTTTTATTTATTTTAAATAAGAAACAAAGCATATTTTTTAGAACTTAACATTTATATTTCAAGATTAATTTTAAAAAGAAATTCTAGTCGTAATATAAAAGCTGGTATAATTTGTATATAATAATGTTTAATGTCGAAAAAATAAAATCATAAAATTATTACATTGTGTTTTTAAACTTTATATGCCTATAATCTTGCTTAGGAATTTTGTTTATTTAACATGTTCATGGCGGACATACAATTGCTTGGCACAGAGCCGTGCCGGAGAAATAAAACAAAAAAAAGTCAACTTTAAATTACTGTAGGACAGTGGCGGCGGTAAGGTATTGGGGGCCCCCCTGCAAACTTTTAGTGGGGGCCCCTTTATTTCCCCAATAATAGTAAGTTGAAACATCTTTTGAGTACATCTTGTACTCACTAGATATTTGTGAGTACATCTTCTACTCACAAGATGTTTTCATTATCGGTTGTTTTCCGTTTTTTAGCCCTTGTGAGTACAAAATTATAAAAAACACTTGTCCAGTGGCAGTCTAGGTATGTGAAATAGATACGAGTAGGCTAAAATCTTAACTTTTTTAACACCCGGGTGTAATAAATTCACTATGTTCTATATGCTTTGTGTCCCTTTTGTGGCACACACTCCTAATCAATTTAATGATTTAATTTTAATTAAATTAAATTAATTGTATTATTTAATTCAATTTGAATTATAAGTATTTATATTTTACTGTGGGTGTTTACATTAATTTTTTTGTGTATGAGTGGCATGGTTCACACGGCGTTAAAGAGTAAAAGCATTTTTGGCTATTTTTTTAAAACCATCATGAGTCGTGGTCTTAAAATGCTTCTTGCTATGTTGCAAAGTTCTTCTCATTCAAATAATTGGTTGTTTCGACTGAGATTTTGTGGGACCACTTCATAATTATAAATAGAGTGGTTAAAAAAATAAACAACAATATTGTCACAACAATTTTATATAATAAAACAGACTCGTTTCGACTTACAGTATCATCTTCAGTGTGCATGTTAACTTAGTAAGAGTGAATTTTTTACCTTGTAGTAGTATCTGTACTAGTACAGATTTCACTCTTACTAAGCTAAACACTCGCTGTAGATGATATTGTAAGTCAAAACGCTTCTGTTTAATATAAAATTTTGGTGGCAATATTATTTTATTTATTTTCTTGTCATCTCATTCACTTGAAAAAGGACGGTATGTACGTTAGCATTATACATATTTATGACATGCTATTTACCCTAGTCATGAAACATTAAAGTGTTTTATACTATAGGTATACATATATATATTGAAAATGCTTTCAATATGTATATGCTAATCTTTTTTGTTGTGAATAATATTATTAATTTTTAATCAATTAATTAATTAATTTGATACAAAGTTTTTGTATTGGTACAGAGTCTATGCACCAAGTTTCAGCCCTCCAAAGATTTTGACGATAGTCACAAACAACACAGTAACAAAAGTGAAGATAATATTATATAGGATTTTAAAAATATCATTCCTGGCAGACATTAATTTTATTTAAAAACAAATGTTCATACCAAATACAATAATTTTATTTCATTTTTTCGAAGAAGTGGTGAAAATTATACTTGTAATTACATATATAGCTCATCTTGAATTAAAATGGCCAATTGAAAAACCCATTCATTTATCTATGCCATCAAAAAAAGCTACTTCCAAATTTTAATGTTTCAGTACAATTGGTTATGGAAATATCGTTGTCAAATGCTAAATATAAATGGCCACCATCTTGAATCAAAATGGCCGATTTAAAAAAACAAAACAACAACAACAAAAAAATTCACAAAGTTGTTTATATCATAAAAGGAAGCTAATTTCTAAATTTTTATATTCTAGTGCATTTGATAACATAGGTTAACAAACGAATATAAAAGGAATGAGCTACTTAAGTCCTCTTGGTGAACTACCATTGGTAAAAATTCATAAATGAACAAAGAATTAAACATTTTTATATTGCATACCCCATCTTGTTGGAATGTAAACTTTTATCATTCCAAAAACAAACAAGCAACTGAAATAGATTACATATCAATAAATAGGCTGATTTATAAATAATATTATTTTAACAGGCCCAAGCCATGTACAGGCTATTGCAAGCTTGGCTATTTTATCCAAGTTAAAAGTTATTCTATGATTAAAAAAAAAAAAAAAAATCAATTAATCACTTGTAAAACAATAAAGTTTAAAAAGAAAATATTTATATTAAATAATATTGACAGTTTATATTAAGTCTAATAACTTTCCAATCTTAATTGTATCTCATATCTGTAGCTGAGACCATTTTACCGTCAAATCATACAAAGTTTAATTTACAATTTCATACTTAATTTAATAAGAAACGCATATATCAAAGGGCATGGTGTTTTAATGCTCTACAATTGAGTTTTGTGTTTGGTAGGTTTATTTGATTATAGAGCATTAGATATTGTGAGTATTTTGATTCCACTCTTTCCGTGTTCTTCCCACCTGTACTTCGCCAAGTCCTTCCTTGTTACCATGCCAACAACCTGTTACATTATACAGAGTAAAATTAACAAACTAAATAGAGGAATATGAGGGAAAATAATACATAGAGTAAAATCCATTTTTTTTAAATAATTAATTTGAGAGTTGATGAAAAAAAAGTTTTAAGGAATATGTTAGACACCAACATAAAAAAAAAAGAAGAAAAGTTTTGCTTATTACTTATTTACTGTGAATGAAAAAAAAGGTAGAAATTATAATCCAATTGTTATTATTATTAATTATTATTATTAATAATTATTATTATTATTATTATTATTAATTGTCAATTATTATTATTATACACCATTGAAAAAGACGTAGGATAGAGTAGACTTACCTCATTGACTTCTGAGACTATCACCAAATGCCTGAGACCAAGAGCTCGGAATAATCTGAATACACGTGGTAGAGATGTCATCTAGAAAATATTACATTTATTAAAATAAAACAACAAATAAAAAATAAAACACCTCAATTTATTTACAATAAAAAGAATAAAATTGATAGGGAAGGATCAAATGAGAACTCTAGCTCTTACTAATTATGGTTCCTAACAATTGAATAACATCCTAGCTCTATTGCAAGTTCGGTAACATCCACTGTTTGATCACTTTAACAGTCCTGGTGACTATTGTTGATCCCTTTAAGGTTGGCAATAGAATTTTTTGGAGTCAAATCTGTTCCATTGACCCAGGTGGATTCAAGTTAAATCCTACTTTATCACAGTTTAATAAACTATTACTGATTTCTTCTTTACTGAAATGCATAGTTGATGGTCAATTTATATACGTGGAGGTGTTAGGATAATATATTTTATGATCTTTGAGTTTTAAATGTTTAACATTGTTAGGCACTAATAAAATTTGAGGTTTTAAATCACAATAGAACTTCCATACAAATGTCTCCTGATTTACCATGTTCCAACTTACCGATATTTTGAACTTAATAGTCCAGGAGATAGCGTGCAAAAAAGTGTCTGACTAACATCAAGCTAGAATTTTGTATAAAAGTCAATCTTTTAGCGCCTTTTAAGAATATGTGGTCGGCTAAGTTCGTCTGCGGGACATAGCTTGGCATAGATAGGCGTTCGAAAAAAACAAACCGGTGGAGGGCGGCCCTGTCGCACAAAAAATGGTGGACAATGTGATTTTCATGATCCTGAGTACAGAATTAGTTAGTAGACCAAAAATCAAGTTGATGTTATTTTCACATTTGATAGGTTAGTTATTCAAATATTACTAAAAATAAACGTGGTTGCCTGTCAAGAGACAAACTAACATCAACTTAATTTTTGGTCTACTAACTAATTCTGTACCCAGGATCACGAAAATCACATTGTCCACCATTTTTGGTGCTACAGGGCCGCTCTCCACTGGTTTGTTTTTTTCGAACGCCTATTGCCAAGCTATGTCCCGCAGACGAACTTAGCCGACCACATATTCTTAAAAGGCACCAAAAGATTGACTTGTATGCAAAAGTCTAGCTTGATGTTAGTCAGACACTTTTTTGCACGCTATCTCCTGGACTATAAGATAACTGATACTGATGAAATATCTGCAGGGCCGTCCCTAGGGGTATAGGCGCCTGGGTCAAAAGCACACGTGGCATCCCACTTATATCGCCAAATACACCTAGTATTTTAAGGGGCCTGGGAGCGCCCCCCTAGACGTGGCGCCCGGGTCAGCTTGACCCGGTTGACCCCCCCTAGGGACGGCCCTGAATATCTGGACTTATAACAGTAAAGGGAGATCATTTTCATATTTTCTGGGATGGAAAAAAGGAATACGAAAAGCCTTAAGTATAAATTTTAAATCATTGCTCAATGAAGATTTTTCCTTCATACTCTTACTAAATTTTTCAGTGACATCTTGCCCCCAAGAAATGACTCCCTTAGTATTTACCATACTTTTTTTCTTCTTTTTTGTCTAAACTATGTATGCTTATAAACATTTTTATTGGAGTACATTTAGAAAGCTTAGGGTATGTGGAAGCAGCAGTGTTGGCACCAACCAAATATATAACAAACTAATAGAGCCCTTTTATATTTGTGTGAAGATGATCTTTGCATGCAAGATTTAAAACCAAAGTTGTATTCAAATTACAACCACCTTCAAAACAACAGTGTTAGATCACCCACTTAAGGTTTCTGCCCCTGGGCCCCCGGCTAGACTCTTGTTCAAAATTATACACTCAATATACCTACATGGGTAACTGCATACGGTGAAGGATTCATAAATGGTGATAGGTCAATGAAATACTCCTTTTCTTCTTCTGATAACTCAATGTCCTTTAAATAAAAAAATATTACAAATTTAGCTATTCATAATTTTCTCAGTTACATATCAGTAAAAACAGTATTGCTATTATATATTTATAACAGCAAAAATGAATTGCCGTGTGTGAGCAACATTAACATCTACTGTTCATAAGGAAATGCATACTGTCTAAAACATTTCCTTGACGTATTTTTAATAAAGGTGTAACTTAATATAATAGACTTATTTATTCAATTGACTTTACTAAAAACTTCTTTTGCAATATTAGTAATATACATAGTGTGTTCAATAGTTCCGAGACTGAATTTTTGTATTTGAAACAACAATAGAACTGTTTGCGTCTATGTTGGCCATCTCAAGAAAGTTCATGGGTCTTCTTTGAATTTTCTTCTTGAAGTCTCTTTTTTCTTTGAATTTTGAATGCCAAACAGACTTTGCACACTCCTCCCACACTACGCAATACAGATAGTTGCGTTTCATAATAGTTTATAATTCTATTTTTTTTTAAATAAGATACTGTACCTCTATTTGAGGAAACCGTGGATAAGCTAGTCTAAACATGCCTATTTTACACTTCTCTATATTCTCAGGAAAGTTAGTGTAAATTTTATTCTTGAGCAGTAATATTAGTTGTGATCTTAATATGAGACCACCAAGTTTACCATAACTTTTTAAACCATCTTCCTGTAAAAATAAAAGTAATTTAGACAATAAAGTGAATAAAATAAGGAAAGACTAATTCATTGTTTCGAAGGTCATTGCCTGTTTCCTGTATGAAAATTAAATAAGTACCGCATTATTCTAGTTTATATTACATAAATGTCACTTACCCTCATTTTTACATCGAGTGATTCAACAATGGGAAAACCGTTGTATGTATAAGCGGTCAATGATCTGACTATATCTCTCACTTTGACTATGGGAGTAAAGACCTTCACAGGCGAGCAAGACATAAATGAACTTGCCCTGATATGAGAAGAAAGTGGTGGTGGGTCCCAGCCAAGCAAAGGAACGCCTCCCAACTGAATATGGACATCATAGAATCCCTGCAACAATTTAAATTTTATTTATTTTTTATTTTTAAGGTTAGTTAGATTAGTAAGTCATTACAGGATTGTAGATATTTTGATTGCAGAGAAACACTTCCTAGGAGTTGCAGGCAATTCTCCTTAAAGGATTTTAATTTGTAATAATGTCCAATTGGGGTTTTAGCTATATATCGGTGTACTGACAATATTAAATGCTCATTCACACCATGCCAAGTCATGGCTGAGTCGAGCCTTAGACGGGGTATGGTGAGGTATTGTGTAATGGGGGTTTCAATGGTGTCAGTCATCTTACACCGGACCAGGACCCCGCCTGGCCCAGTGTAATGTGAGAGACTTCAATTTAACCCTAAAGTCAATATCTCACTCGACTGAGGATCAACCCAATCCAGAGTAGTGGGAATCAGCCTTAATGTGCCACATCTAAGAATTACTCGTATAAGTATTGTTACAAAAAAAAATTGTGTAAAAAGTGAATTATATGAAAGCACTGAGATAATATATTCTAAGATTGATACATTCAAGCTCTAGAGCACCTGAAAATTTTTGAGATTTATTGTGGTGTTGGGAGTAGTAAAATAAAATAAACCTTTTGATTATAAAAAAAACTTACCTCTGTGAATAAGTCACCAACCCACTTAGCAGTGATTAGAGTAATCATGAGCGGAAGACCAAAGTTAATATTTCCAGTAGCTTCTATAAGGATGACAGTTAAACTGATAGTCATTCTCACTACTCCACCTAGTTGAGCTGCAGCACCTACAAGTGCGTATTTCCCTGGATCGACCCAGCCCTAAGAACAAATTAGAGTTAGGTATTTAGCATTTAAATTTATCTTTTATATAATCGAGTAGAGTCCCAACGGCGACGGGCGACGACTCACCTCTAAATGATTTATAACGTTAAAAATTGGTGCGCCATAAGCTGGGATTGAACCAGAGACCTCCAGCGTAAGAAGCGGGACCGCTAGCAATGAGCTACCAATCCACATTGAAACTTTCGGCCTTAAACTTTTTATTTAAACAGTATAATATCTATTTAAATTTTTTGACCATATTTTATTCTGCCCGTTATCACCCATCTGTTAAGTGCAATAAAGCAAAGAATGGAGGTTACTAAACCTAAACCACAATAAAATTAATAACTTACCACATTCGGCAGTAAATATTCAAGTCCTATTCCAATAAGTCGACCCCAAGCAGCTCCAGTGAGTAAGCATGGTATAAATATACCAGCTGATACACTTAATCCATATGTCCATATGGAAAGACCGAAATATGTGAAAAGGAACATAACCAGTGTCCAAACCTGATGACTAGCTGCAAACATAGAGGCATAGCATAATTAAATAGTCAGACAATGCAGACTATGTCTTGAAACATGGAAGTAAAAATTAAAGAAGCGGTATTTTTAATAGTCATGATTAAAGACGAGATTATAAAAAAGAACAACTAGATTTTGTAATTAAGGCATAAAATAATGATTCAAATTATTTAAATTACTTTTTAATTAATATAACTCAAGTCAATACCCTTAGGGTCGTGGAATAAGGAACGGACACTTTCCTCTGGTACCTGAAGCCATATTGCTGCCATAGTATTGTATTCTCCGTCTGGGCAATGAATCTAAAACATGAATAAATAATGAAGACAGAAATTTATGCTGAAAGATCGTAATTTAAATCCTTTGAGGTTAATGAGTATTTTCATTTCTTTGTAATGCTTCTTTTCGGTTTTCAACATTTTATTAAATAAACCTGCAAAAACTGAATAGTAAATAATAGTTTAAATTATTGAGCTGCAAAAGAATTCTCACGACATATTCATTGCTTTCTTAAAAAAAAAATCAAATTAAAACATAAATAACAGACCTTTTCAAATGCAATAAGAAATGTTGTTTTTTTGTCTTATCTAGCATAGTTTTAAAGTAATTTAACTTTGAATTTATTTGGCCGCTCCCTCAGTTGTTGGTGGATCGGCTGCCTAAAACGCGCTCCAAACAAACATGTTTGGCTAGGCCCAGACTTGCTCGGCGATCAAGGTGGAATAGCCTCATGCTAATTCATGAGATTGCTTTTAAAGCGAAATCTAAAATGCTTGGACACACACGTAGTGCCAAAGCTGCCTACGGCTGATCCACCAAGAACTATGAGGGGGGGGGGGGCGAATAAATGCAAAGACAAATTATTTGAAACCCATCCGAGATATGATCCTCATCCTCATTAATTATTAACCACTTAATCGTTTTATTTTGATTATGCATAAAAATCGAGTTTTGAGGTTTTGTATGCTTTGGTCCTTGTGAGTCGAAAAATGTGTTTTTTTAATAAATAATTTCTGTGAAATAGGCAGCCACCATACATTATCCTAAACTAATGTATTGATTTCGATGAAATTTGACATACGTGTTCAGAATAATCAAACCTCGAGGTGAAATAGTGAAATTAATTTCATAATTAATCATAATTTGGGGCGCAGGTTACCAGAATTTGGATTAAAGATAGCTTTATGATTGTTGCTGATGGTAACTGTATTAGAGTAGTTTGGATATTATCTCTGGCTATATCCCCCATAAGTATATCGGCTTCTATGAAGTACTCGCTATTAGTTAAGAACAGAGATAATAATTTATCACTAACTACTAGCTTACAAACCTGAACTGGGTAATGGTTGGGGTCTTGTCCAAGAGGTTTGCAATCCCTTGTGGAGTATATTCCAATCATTCCAAACGTGGCACTCATCATAGCGACTATGCATGCTTCCAATACCTTAAGACTGGGAGCTCTTACGTACCTGAAAATGTTACTTGATGTTATAATCTCTTATCATTCCTTTGTATGAAGTAAATGTGTCATTTATTCAATTAAAGATTAAAAAAGCAATTATTAACATAAAATGTACCATAATAATTTGATTTAGATACAGTCTTATTGATTATAATTTTGTTTAAATAATTCTCTAACACGATTTTAATAGAAACCCTAATAGTCCAGGCAAATTAGTAAAAAAAAAAAAAATTAAAAAAAAATAAAAAAATAAAAAATGGAGGAAATAATTTTTAAAGCTAAATGTCTTTAATGCTAAATTGATACTTTAATTCATATTGACAGAGAAAAAAATATTCGACAGACAGAAAGGGAACCAATTTAGAAAATGTAAAGAGTGCAGACGGTTGAAATTAATTTGAGGCTATCTGCCTACTTTCGTAAGTAGCCCTACTTTCAACAAACCATCCATAAAATTTCATAATAATCAGTTAAGCACTTTTGAAGATATATATAGGTCTTAGGTCTAAATAAATAAATGTATGTCCAGAAGGTTGAAACTTTTATGGGACCAACAATGGGCTAAGATTTGTTTGATTTTTGGACTTATTCCAATGTTTTTTCTTTTTTTCTTTTTCTTTTTCCAACTGCAATGTCTCGAATATGCTATGACTCACTTCAAACATGCATAGGACCTTTTTTGGTGCAGAAGTATGTGAGAAATATTTTTGGTAATAACACTTCTTTTTAAAAATAAACTGTTTTGCGTAAAAAGTGAAAAATAAGTCAATTTTGTACTTTAAGGAGGGGGAGGGAGGGGGGACGTGCTCCCAAGAGGGGGAACTTTTCTGTTTCTTACTATTACACCCCTTAAAAGTATTTTTATAAAGTTTAAAAAACTTTATAAATTATTTCCCCTATTTGCCGTTTTTTTTTTTTTTTACTAATTTACCTGGACTATTATCATTAAGCATTTTGAAGTTAAATTATGAAGAATTCAGATTAAATGTAAAATATATTCATACACCAGTGGCGGCAATAAGGGCCCAGCAGACCCCGCGCCGCGGGGGGCCCCGGGTATCTGGGGGCCCCTGGAAGGGAGATAGGGACCCCNGGGCCCACTAAAAGTTTGCGGGGGGAGGGGGGCCAAAGCCTTACCGCCGCCACTGTCATAGACCTTAATTCAACCCTAGATTATATATACCTACCTTGATATTAACATTAATACTGAAATGTATAATAGTTCCAACTTTGAGAAATATAATCATTATAATTTTCTATCTATCGTTACCTCATTCGAAAGACCGTAAGCTTATAGTTGACATAAGTGTAAACGGATCCCATGCATCCACCAATAGCTCCCATTACCATAAAAAGAGGCAGTTCGATAATTTGATAATCTAAATTATCAAAATGTCCAAAATTTAGAAGACCATCGTGAGAAAGTTGCCCTGAAAACAATGGGAAATTAGAAACAATTTTTTTTTTTATCCAAATCTACGCCTAGTTTTCTTTCGATAATTTTTTTTAAGATGCAATATTAGGTATATGATCGACAAATATTTTCGGTTCCTGAAAATGACTCTTAATAACAATAAATAATGTCTTTATCTTACTAACATAATAATAATTAAAGCAATTACTTTATGAAGTATCGGTGTACATATATACAGTCTCCATGAAAAAATATACCTAATATTATTAAACAACTAAAATTTAAAATTAAAATGAAATAATTGATCAATCTCACCTGGGGAGCCAGTGTAGTAGGCTGTGAGAATAATATTGAGGGTAAAAGCTGAGAGGGATGAAGCGAAAAATATCCTCCATGTTAAACTTTGGTTCCAGAAACTCGCTCCTTCTTCCAAACTGAACAAAACTCCACCTGCCAATCATAAATTAGAAATAATATAATTAAATTTGCACCAATATTATACCTCTTTATCAGACAAACATTTTCACTGAATTTCGTATTAATATCAGACACCGACACCATTCATAAAAATATCAATTTATGAACTTAAAACATATCGCTAAATAATATTAAAACTTTAATAAATTAAAACTGAAACGTTAAATAATTAAGGAACTATTTAGCCGATTGAGCTAAAATTCGCATAATACAATTAAATTTGCACCACTCTTTATCAGACAAACATTCCCACTGAATTTCGTTTTATCATCTGATGCCATCTTTAAATATAGACTCATGAAATTTGAAACTTTTAAAGCTATATAATTTTGGGACTAATTAGCCGATTTAGCTGAAATTATACTTCTCTATAAGATACATAATTCTCCCTTTTTAGGGTTTCGTTGGAAAAACCAAAAAAAAAGAAAGCCTTATAGTTGCGTTCCTGTGTCTGTATGTCACTCTGTAAGGTTCCAATAACTTTTGAACTAAAGAGATAAAAACGTAAAACTTTTCAGTATAAAAGATCGTTTTGAATCGCATACAGGAAAAATATAGCGAACTCAATATTATCAGCTGTTCAAATTCAAAATGGCGGTTAATTCATGTCACTCGATTTTTTTTTTTTTAATTTTG
>KZ651070.1:268952-288695 GCA_001010745.2 Gerris buenoi
TTTTTTTTTTTTTTTTTTTTTTTTTTTTTTTTTTTTTTTTTTTTTTTCAATTTCCTCCCCTCCCTCCTCCCAAAAAATCTTCTCCCCCTCACATTTTTAGGGACTTCAGATTCTTGAACCTTTTTACTACATAGATCTTTAAACCAAATTTTTATGAATAGACCAATTTACGCTTCCGAACTTACCAAATATAGTGACGGCAACATCTTACCGGTAATGGAAGCATTGTGAAAGCTACTATTATTTCGATTTTAATGAAATTTAAAAGGTAGGTTATAATTAGTCCATTGTCGTTGTTAGTCATTGTTAGTAGTTTCAACTGTCTGCACCCATCAGCTATTGGTTTCTCTCCCACGCGGGCACAAAGTTTTTTTTTTATTAACACATATGTATAAAAGTACTCATCTATGTTGTCCATCTATGGTCCAATAATAATTTTTCATAGTGATATTTTTTTCATGTAAAAAATAAATGAAAGGATAATAATTGAGTAGAGGGGAGGAGGTAGGAGGTATGAAATATATCAGGCAGGGTTCTATTAGCATAAAATCATTAAAGTAAGCAAGGAAGCTATGTGTCACACTAATTGACTGACCTATTAAAGTACTCTTTCGACTTTTAATAAATTTGGATGGTTTGTCACTACCTTAGATGGTCCCATAATAATTTCAACTGTCTGCGTTCATTAAATTTTGCTTAATTGATATTATTATTATTCAAAAACAATATAGACAGATTTTAAAAATAGTCTCCATTTAGTATGTGGAGCATAGCTTCCTCCCATCTACAGAAATTTATTCACCCCCCCCCCCTTTAAATCTGTCAAAATTGTTTTGATTTTTTACTTGAATAAATGTATCAATTTAGGAAAATGGGGGAGCCACTATGGTCGAGGGGCTAGTCCACCCAACTAGCAAGGAGTCAAGGTTGTGGGTTCGATCCCATGCCATAATACTCTTTTTTGCATCATGAATCGTGATCCGAGAAGGGCAAGGGACACACCCTGAGGGGTTCTCTTCCCCCACGCTTTGATGTTGTGGGTACGATGTGATTTGTATCTGTCATCAACCTAATCCCTAAGTTTGAACAAGTGGTTTGTCCTACCCTTGAAGCTGGAAGTACTAGATAACTACTATCAAAATTTAATGCCTCGTTTACATTCGTCCATTGCCATTGTTCCTCATGCTGCTGCATTTATTCTCCAAAATAACTGGTGCCTTTCTCCAAAGGCACTGAGTGTTTACATTACCGCTTCACTTACTTCCCATTCTACCTCCAGCAATGGAGGACGTCAAAGAAGGTGTACAACTTGAGCAAGATGTTGCAGTTTCTATTGATATTTCATAGAATCATTGTGAATTGATCAAAGATTCATTGCCAAAATTATTTAGCGCTAAAGTTTCAAATGTCGATATTTTCAAAATGGAGGAAGATATAAAAACTAAATAACTGCAAATTTCAGTTCAATCAGAACTTTTTTGATATTTTTTTTTAATATTTGCTAACTTTGTCAAATTGAGTTAAGGCAAGTAAGCAGAAGACAGAAGTATAAACACTCCATGCCACTCACCCTGCCAACGAGGGGGTGCACTTGCTGGCAGGGTGAGCTGCAGGAGCATGGGTAACGTGAGTAACCTGTTACCTGTATTACATCGGTTTTAACTCAGCTTTAAGTTCACAGTTCCTTTAACCCATTCGTTCCTCTGCTATGTTGCATGTTGAATGACATAACTGCGCATGTCATACAAACTAGAAGTAGGTATTGTCTTAGCACCCGACTGTGCTGACTTCGGCAATACTCGGAAGTTCCGACTTTAAACGAAGCTAAGCTTTCAGTTTCTCCCGTGTCCATGACTTCTTGGTCGACCTTTAGTTATGATAATTTTATGATGTAATGCTTTTACAACCAATTATTGTCTAATTTATTTCATTTTACCTACCCTGCTCCTGAGCTTACTGAAGGTAACAGAAGCTATTTGATCGTGCCAAAGAACCGACATTTTTTTAAATCTCTGAATTCAATAATTTCAAAACAGAGATCCGTTTCAGACATCAGGGAACTTTTTGGTCCCGTGACAGTCTATACAACATTTTATCAAACTAACATATCTTAAAAACCAGTTGTCTGATTTTAATGGATTTTGGTCAATTGTTGGTGCAATATAAGTTTTAACCTTCAGGGCCGATTGGTTTCTCTTCAACATGCCCACAAAGTTCATTAGTCAGTTTATCAGTATTAGTTTATTAACAGCAATATTTTTAAAATTAAGTGCATTTAATTTAAGAAATGTTGATTGTTTGCCGAAAGTAGTTCCCAGATAAAAGTATTAATTTAGCAAAAGTTAAAGAGCGCTTACAGTTGAAATTGTTATGGGGCCCCATAATAAATTCAAATTTTCAATTTTTTGTCTGTGCTATTTATGGCTCGTTTACATTCAGCCGACTTCTGTGGAATTGGGCATGAATTACAGCATAGATTTTGGATAAGTTTAGAGGGACTAAAGTAAGTATTTTCTTCCCTGAACTCAAAAGGAGGGATATAAAGTAAACGTAGGGAGAAAAAGGAGGATTGCCAACTTAATTATTTTATAAATAGTAGAGAATGAATGGCTAATGTAGTGAAGTTGTTGAAATCAGGTTGGCGACTCTGCCTTTTCGACCTTATTTGTAATTTGCACTTATTATTGTATACCTGCATCTAAATAGCCTTCTATTTGAGTTTAATTGTAATTCTTATTTGTTTTTTATATTGAATCTCTTAAATTTGCTAGTAAAATCAGCACTAAATATGATTTATTAAAACTAAATAAATTTAATTTATTTACTATGTATTTTCTTCCTACTTCATAAAATATTGTATGTACCTCGGGAGTAAAGTGCTATAATTCCCCTTGAGATAATTATCTCCCTCAGCTGCACCTCGGGTGCTAATTAGCGTTATATAATGGCTAACTTTACTCCCTAGGTGCATAAACAACTATTTATTATTTTGAAATTAAAATAATAATTCAAATTAATGCATTCAAAATACAATTAATATCTAAAAAATTGGTCTTTTAAACTAAAACCAAAGTTCTCATATACACAAAGATACTAAATTTAAAATATCATAACTTCTATACCATGTGTAAGAGAAAGTTAAAAATAGGCTACTAGAGTTTACCTCTTAGGTGTATAATGTATAATTAAAAATGATCTTGAGTTTTTGGCAGGCTCTGCACCCCAAATTTAGAGGAAATATTTAGTTCAGAATATCACCTCAAGGCAAGTTTTTTTTTTTAAACATGTTCGAGTATGTCGAACATCATCAAAATCAGCGAAATGTTGTCTGGATGTACAACAGACAGACTATTATAAAACCACTTATTTGGAGGACATCCAAAATTTGGACATCAAAATGTGTAAATCCATGAAAGTCATAAAATCAAATTTTTACACCACAATTATTTCTCTCTATACATACTAAGTAATATTAAAAAGTAAAACAAAGAGGGAAGAATAAAATAAGTCATAAAAAGATGGCATTTAATAATTTTAATTATAATTTATATATTAAAATATATATATTTTTTATATATAATACATCTATTTTTATTGGTTCCTTTTTAGAATTAATTTGATTTGTATTATTTTTTGTTGCTGCTACATTGCAGTCTAAAATTTCAATAGCAATTTAATAAAAACAGTAAAAAACAAATAAATAAACAAATAAAAGAAAGAAACACAGATAGTTGGTAACATATATAATATTACAAAAAATCACATTCATAAAAAAAAGTAAACTAAAAATTACATTGAAGTATAATATAATATTTATCAATGATTATATATGTCTACCAAAATAAAATACATTTTATTTACTCTGAATGACTTAAAAAATAAAATATATATATAATATCTATATAAAAAGTGCATTGATAAAATTGGTATAAAATTACAATACTAATAGCAAGGGCCTTGGTCGAAATCTTATTCTATGTTTTAAGTATAAAAATTAATTATCTAGTAAATAAATAGGAATGCTTCGCAGACCCTATAACTATAGTATTATTATTACAAAAAAAATCTCTATTAATAAATTACTATGTAAAATTAAATCATATCACAATTCATTCGAAGATAATAGTACTAATATTATGAAAAAAAATTGTATAAAAAGAAGATTCACAGAGAGGAAGATCGCTAATGGATCCAATAATAGTTTACCCAATAAGTTTCTTGTTATTTTTTCTCTTCGAAAAATAACTAGATTCGTTCTGAAATTTTTAATATTTCTATTCCTTTTCCATGATGACTCCATCTGAATCTGGCCAGATCTTTTCTTGTGACCATTCCAACCACCTATTAAAAATAAAATATATTATTGAGGCAATATGAACATACTACACAAATGTTGTACATCTTAAATCAAATCACAATTAATTTGATATATAAAAATTAACTTAAAAATAATAAGTTATAATAACTGGCTGTAGTAATAACTTTAATATGAGATACACAATTTATGTTTTACAAACTAAACAAAAGATTATTATTATTATTTTTTTTTTTTAAAGTCAGGTAGTTCAACAGGATAATTTGAATGCTAAAATATGGCAAACAGTAATATATGAAAATCAGTTAATACTTGGATATCCAAAAAAATAAAAATTAATCCTTTCATAGTAAGGAGAAGAAAAACTGGCACTAAAGTAATAAAAAATTCAACACTAACATTTATAATTGTCAATGGTCAATATAAATAATGAATAAACGGTAAGAATAGATTAAGCTTACTTCATTAAAGTCGTTGATTACAATAAGATGCCTTAATCCTAAAGCTCTAAATAATCTGAAAATGCGAGGTAAAGAAGCCACCTGGAACAAAACATAACAAACATAAGTACGAGTATTAATCAAATAAATAAACCCATATCTTTAAATCAAATTTTAATTAATTGATTGATATCATGTAAATAAAATTATTCTACCAAGAAGTGTAGAGTTCTTAAAAATATGATCTTACAATTGTTTTAATAAATTTGTTGTGACATTAAATAATTGGTTGTTTTGACTGAGATTATGTGGTACCACTTCATAATTATGACTAGAGTGATTAATAAAAAGTAACAAAACATTATTGTCACCACAATTTTATATAATTAAATATATTATGAGTTTCGACATTTATTTCATCTTCAGTGTAAGTGTTAGCATAGTAAGTGAAAGACTACTACATATTTACTTTACAAGCTTTTATGACCTAAAATAACAGTACAAAGTGGGGGTAGAATAGGCCTATAAAAATAGGATTTTATTGGTTAGCTTTAAGCAGTTGAAATAGTACAATACTTTTCGAGTGCGGAAAGTAGCATTTTGCATGCGAGTGTGGAGTTTGCACCCGAGCGACAGCAAAGGGTAGTAAAACCACACGAGCAATGCAAAATGCCGTTTTCCCACGAGTTGCGTACCGTACTTTATCTACGATTGTTAGATTTTAATAATAAATACAGAAAAAAATTATAAACTTCCTGCATGTAAGTTCATATTTCTATTAGATAAAGATGACATTAATTCATTAGTTGTATTTTGTGCCGAATTAATATTTCGGAAGGCGTATTATTCTACTCATATTCGTCATAATCACTTAAATCACTCATTTTCACAAACAAAACTTGATATAAACAGTTACTTTTATTAAACAAACTTCAAATTAGTTTTGTTAAACTTGCTAATCGTGCTTAAAGGTGCAGAATTCTTCTTCTTTACCGCCCTAGGGTGGTAAAGAAGAGGAATTCTTCAGATTTAAGAGACGCGCATGTGCAATGAATACAAGTATGTAAAGAATAATTTTGTACGCATCTAAACAGAGATACAATGTTTATATTTCGCATCAATCGTAGATAAAATAATGTTTTGACTGCCTCCATATCCCTTACCTTTGGTTCCTTACTTAACCCTTCTATAGATTCTACCCCCACTTTGTACTATAATTTTAAGTCATAAAAGCTTGTGAAGAAAACATGTAGCATATTAGTGTTTCACTCACTATGCAAACACTTACACAGAAAATGATACAAATGTCTAAACTAACAGTGTATAAAATTGTGGTGACAATATTGTTGGGTCACTTTTTAATAACCTCTCCAGTCAAGTCATAATTATGTTGACATTGTTATAAGTTAGGACCTTATCTAACACATATTTAAATATTTAAATTTATTTACATAAAATATAATCTCTAGGACAGATTAAATTGGAAATCAGAGTTACTTTCTTGCCAAGGCAATAAGTTACTACCTTTATATAGATCTACTTCAGCTTCAGTCTTCAAATACTAGTATATTTTTTTTCTTTTTATAACTGCAATTTTACAGAAAATAAAGAATAGAAGTTTTCTAAAATGTACAGAATAATGTGATACTCACATATTGAACAGTGTAAGGTGAAGGGTTCATAAAAGGGCGAAGATCTATAGAGCATTCTCTTTCTTCATCTAATATTTTTATATCCTAAAAAAAAAAAAAAAAAAATCAAACAAATATTAACAATTTAAAACGGTAAGATCTTAGCTGTTATTTCCAGCTTAAAATTGTTTTTGGTAAATTGCTATCACAATAATTGGACAGGCTTCACATAAGTTGGGTCCCATTTATGTCACTGTTAGGGGTCCATGTTCAGTTGGGAGTGAACGTGGGCCGCCTCCGTGTTGAGTGTAAATGACTGTAATGATCTATCCTTAATTAATTGTTGTTATTACTCTTAAGTAGGGTTCTCTGGCTTGAGTCTAATAACTGTAGATCTATATTTTCCTAGGGAGACCTCATTCGAGATTTTGTTAAAAAATAAGTTCCTGAATAAATAAAAATAAATAAAGTTCCTGAAAATAAATCCTGACACATGAATATGTTTGAGAGGCCAGGGTACATTGAGGACTATAGAGCCAAAAAGGAAAGTAAGTAAGAAACTAATAACAAATTTGCCAAAAACGCTAAAGCCATCTTAGCTAATAAAGAGTCTAATCAATTCAGAGAAACTAACAGAGATAAAATGCTAATTTAAATAAATAAATAAAACAAGATGAAAAATACCTGTATTCTGGGGTAACGAGGGTATCCATCTCTAAACATAGACATTGAGCATTTACTTGAATTGAAGTTCTCGGGCCTTTCGATGTATATTTTATTGAGTATTAGAGCGATCAGTTGGGATCTTAGAATGAGACCAGACACCTTACCATATGTTTGATAGCCATCCTATATTAAAAAAAAAAATAAAAATAAAAAATACCTTTATAATAATGAAATTCAATTATACTTATAAAAATAAATTATTATATTTCTTACAAAAGGTTTGTTCCAACCACACTTCAAACTGGTTTGGAACTGTCCGACGCTTGCGCAACGGACCACAATTGATCGTTTTTCGCTAATGCGCATGCGTTGTACAGTTTGAAACTAGTTTGAAGTGATGTTGGAACAAACCTAAAGATTTCTTTTGGTGACATTATGGTAACATGAATGTAATTTATTTAAAGATGAGTATAGGTGTATGGTAATTTTGTCTATTAAAACTTTAATTTCTTAAGGAGGGTTGAGTTTAGATAAACAAAGTTTAGGGAAAGTTAAAATTAATATGGGCCCAACTGTGGGTTAACTTTGACAGAATATTTTTATTTTTAAAAAAATCTGACAATTAGTAGGACTGTTGCTACTAGACCAAAAAAGTCAGCTGATGTCTGGAACAAATTTCTGATGAGGAAATTTTGAATGCGGAGACTAATGGTTTTTCAGAATGATCATAATGCTTCAGTAAGTTTGGGAAACAAATCAGAAAACATATAAATAGGTGATTACTTACTTAAAAATCAACTATTCAGTCTCACAAGGAATAAATTGTTAAAATATATGAGTTAACATAATATAAAAGAAGAAATGTTAAATAATAGTATAAAGCTTACCCTAGGACAGCGATATTCGTAATCCTCGACTACGGGGAATCCATTATATGATTTTTTCATGAGAGCGTCAACAATGCAGCCAACTTTCTCAACAGGAGAGAAAACTTTAACAGGGTGATGCATGATGTTGTTTGCGTAGATTGTAGATGAGAGTGGAGGTGGGTCCCAACCTAATAGAGGTACACCGGACAATTGAATATGAATATCGTAGAAACCCTGTAACAAACAATTAAATTACCAAATTATAATACACATTTTGACTACATTTAACTAAAAATTTATAACTTTAATTAGCATAGTAAATTTTCCACATTGGAAATTCAACTAGTAAAAATAAATTTAATTTTTATGTAACAAAGAAAAATGTATATAATTAATATTAAGGGGGGAGGGACCTAAATAAATAATAAAAATTAATAAATAAAAAACCTTATTAAAGTTTAATTAACCTTCGGGCGGGCGTGTGATATGGGTTAGCAGCAGCGGGCGTGCGGCGGCATTTACACCGCTTTTGTTTCCTTCCATATTTAAAGCTTGTACCTCCTTGTTTTTGTGAAAATTAGTTTCCTCAATAGGTAATTATAATAAAACATTCATTTCGAATTAAAAAAAAAAAAAATATTGAACACGTTTTTTTAAAAAACTAATTATACTTATACATGTAAGTAAACATTTTTTCAGGATTGTCATAAAAAAATGCAAACGCAGCCTCTAACACTTTCTCTCCTATCATGGTATTGTATTAAATATGTATATGTAATTAGAAAATGTAACTCTTTTAAAATGATCTAATTCTTCTGCATAAGAATACAGTAAACAACAAAAAAAATCTCTAATATTTAAACCGTACTGACGTGTGTACTATAGAGCTTGTTGATTTTCAAACTAAAGTGAGGGCGACTCATGTTCCGGGTATACCGATGGCTTTATTAAACCTAGGAAATAGTTATTGGAGAATACCTAGAAGAGCTGATAAGCTGGAATACTGTAAAATCAAAGGGGGCGTGTTTTTTTCGTAAAGGCGGTGTAAATGCTGCCCGCGCGCCTGCCCGAAGGTTAAAGTAATTAATTAAAATAGGATACTCTAAAAGCTAAAACACTAATGATTTATGAATGTTTTTGATTACGAATTTTTCTCCTAATATTCTTAGAAAACACATTATGGGAATATTTTATCTTCACAAACTTGTACTTCAAGTTTGCATTAAAATAAAAGTTGTAAACATAACACTCAGTTCTCTATATAAATCAGATTACTACGGGTGATTTGAAAATATGTAATTAGTCAGAACGAGGAACTTGTAACCTTTACACACATTCATTGTGTGTGATTGAGTTTATATACAACATTCCACATAATTGAGTGGAAATAATGTTTCATTTATGAAGAACGAATATTTACCTCACAAAAGAAATCTCCAACCCACTTAGCAGTGATTAGAGTAATCATGAGCGGGAGACCAAAGTTAATATTTCCAGTAGCTTCTATAAGGATGACAGTTAAACTGATAGTCATTCTCACTACTCCACCTAGTTGAGCTGCAGCTCCTATTAGGGCATATTTTCCTGGATCTACCCAACTCTGAAAAAAGACAAATATTAAAATATTTACTCACAAAAAAGTAAACCCACATACACTCAAAAAAAAAAAAAATAAATAAATAAAAATAACATAAATAAGTAGACACCAAGAAGGTAGGCAATTTAACAAATCAAAGTTAGTCGAGTTAGTTAACCACCATAATCGGCCCTACCTTTTGAAGATGGAGGCTATTTTAAAAGTATGTTTTATCTCTATAACTTGAAATACAATAAGATGCGAAACTTCGTCCAAACACAATAAAACTACTCTGGAGTCTCAAAAATAAGCGACTTATAAAATTTCCTTAAGAATTATTTTCTGAGCTTTTTTAGATATTAGATAAATGACAAAGTGCAAAGATGATTAGGTACTAAAACAAAACCAAATTTATACTTGAACTCAGGCCATCCCTTCTCTTTCATTTAAAACCCACACGACATATTTCTGTTGAAAAAATGTTCAACCCATTTTGAGCTTCCCTATTTTTTTTTTTTTTTTTTTTTGTGTGTGTGTGTTTGGTACTTTAAGAGATACAGTTACATTAAAAAACTCCTTGTCGTCACTGAAACTGCAAATTGTCGTATGTCAAAAAGTGCATTTTTCAGGAGAGCCAAAAAAGTGTATATTTTCTTTCAATAATGTGATAAAATTATTATACTGTCTTTAATATTCTTTATTTAGTATTTATTATTGCATGGCTCAACAACTGAAGCATTGGATCTAATATTATAATAAATACAGCTATATACGTTCATTTTGGAATCAAATATTAGTCAAGATTTTTAAACAAACAACACTTAGCACCTAACATACAACCTTTTGCGTTTAAATTTTTAGGGGATTAAAAGACTTACGACAAATTAGTTTTTATTCATAATTATTTTAAAAAAGGATATAAAAACAAAAGTTACACTAATTTATGGGTCATGTAACATTAAAAACAAGTTGTAATATATCTTCCTGATAAGAGCTAATACTGTACTAAGGATAAATCAAAACATACGATAATTTGCAGTTTAAGAAAAAAAAAAAAAACATACAACAAATTGATATTTTATTATATCTCTTATTTGAAAAGCTGATGAGTTACAATAGTTTACCAGCAGGTGAGGATAACTAAATGCAACATTTTTAACCAATAATAAAAAATACGATTTTTTGACATACGACAATTTGCAGTTTCAGTGAAGTTGTCTGTTCTGACAGACAAACGCAGGAAATTTTAAGAAAAACTGACTAAATGGCCCTTAGGTTTCATTTTATTGAATATATCTTACCATTTAATACAACGTGTTAATTAATAATTGATTTTTTTAAGATTTAAAAAAAGGGAATTTAAATTTAATAAAAACATTACTACCTATTAGACAGTTACCATCATAGTTAATCAAGTTAAAAAATGTATAGCTAGTTACTGGATAGGACTTACAGCATTAGGAAGGATAGCTCCCAGAAATATGCCTACTAGACGGCCCCAAGCAGCACCAGTTAGGAGACAAGGTATGAAAATACCAGCTGATACGCTTAAACCATAGGTCCATATAGACAGACATAAGTAGACAATGACAAAGAATACCAGAGTCCACACTTCATGGGAAGCTGCAATCAATAAGACAATATAATGAGTATTATAATTAATGAATGACACTTCTTTAGATTGTTACTCCCCTGATAAACAAAACAGAGGGGAGTAACAATCTAAAAAAGGTGTACGGAATGTGCTTCTTTAGATTTTTACTCCCCTTAAAAAAACAGATGTGTGATATTCCTTTGTCCCAAAGTACATTGGACTAAACATCCCTTTGTTTTAATAATTATTTAGTCAAAGTCATTTATTCTAATAAAAAACATAGGGGAGTAACAATCTAAAGAAGTATGTAATGAGTAATGAATAAGGAACAAATATTGAAGATTCTAAAATAGAGGAGAAAAAGACAAACTCATTTGATATTGACACTTTAGTGCTATAGAAATTATAATAATCAATAGCACTCTGACAAAATAAATCCTCTTGTAAAATTTGATTCTCTCATTAATAGATTTATTATGCAATACATCCATATTCATACTGATTAAGTGTGAACATTCCTCTAGATTGTATTAAAAGAATCAAAACTTTATCCCCTCTTCATAATCTTAAACGAAATAGTCTTACAAAATTATTTTCCCACCAGAAAGCAGAGAAAATATTAATATTGTCTTAATAAGAACACCTGGCTGGGTTGCTTGGTTGGTTAGCTGAATATGAATACACAAACCAATGTAATTACATAAATTTACATATGCATGTGTAGTGCAAAAAAATATTAAGAGCTTAATATTTGTTTAGCCACACTCAACTTTTTATTAAATAAATAAGAGAGAAGTGGCTTTTAACAATTACTTAATGTCTCAAGTGATCCCAATTATAAACTCAATGTTGAAATAAAGCTTATGAGAAATCTGACTCAATTATTTTCTACATCTGATTAAAATGAAGACTTAAAAAATGCATAAACAAATTATAAAAAAACAATAAAATAACAAGTGCCTCTTATTCTAGACTTGAACAAAGACTTTTTATAAACAGTATAGTACATAAAATGTAACATTTAATCTTACAACAAAAAACATGCAATGGGTTGTTTACACAACAGCGCACTAAGGTGATAAAACCTAAGGTGATCATGAAAAAGACAATTTATTGCATTAGGATAACAGAATGCAGTTTAGGCAAACTATCACAAACAGTCTACGGTAGATCTATCGATATATTTTTATTAGAATTCACATCAGAAATTCTTAAAAGGATGCGCTGCAGTAATAGGTGCAGGAAAATATTTTTAATTTTCTTTAAAATTATACGTCTAAACCTGCGATAAATAGGATATATTTTAACAAATCTTACTACAGAAGAACCTGGATAACTTGGAACTTACAATATCAAAATTCTCGGTAAGTCGAAGTGATTTCTTACTGGGCACCATAGTGAAAAAAAAGTGGACGATCATGCTAAAGATAGATTTATGATGGGGAGGATGATAACCAGTGTTATTTATGAGGCTGTGACAAATGCAGATCAAGTACAGACAGCAGTGGAATAATTTGATGACTGCAGAGGCTCTAAATGGGCTTTAGTGCCAAGGAGTATGTAAGTATAAACATTTTAGAGGGTCACTTAAAGCAAGAAAAAAAATACAAAAAGGAAGGAAGAAGTGAAATAAATGAATGAGAAATAACTTTTATAAATTCTATGTCATGTTCAAGACCAATTTAATAATATATTAAAACAAGGAAATTTACCTGGAGGATCATGGAATAGTGAGCGAACACTTGCTTCAGGAACTTGAAGCCAAATAGCAGCCATTGAATTATATTCACCATCGGCGCAATACATCTACAACAAAAAAATAAAATAATAATAAATAAACTAGAATGGAGGGAGAAAATTACCAAGAAATCGAAAGATGGAATTTTCTGTTCTTCACCTTCACCATGTTAAAATTTTCTTTAGTCAAAAAATTTTAACATCATTAAATGTCTTGCTACCTGTATTGGGAATTTAGTAGGGTCCTGTCCAAGAGGTTTGCAATCACTCATCATGAAAATCATGAACATGCCAATAGTACAGCTGATTAAAGCAACCATGCATGCTTCAACCACTTTCAACCACCTCTGCCTTATGTACCTAAAACATGAAATATCCGTAGTAATATTACACAAACTTATAAACCACAAAATCATAAAAATTAAAATTTATTAACACACATAAATAAATCAGTTGTGCAAACCTTAATCTAAAAATAGTGAGCCTGTAGTTAACATAGTTGTAAATAGAACCGAAAATTCCACCAATTGCTCCCATGACCATGTACAGTAGAAGTTCGGGTACTTCATAATTCAAATTATCAAAATGACCAAAATTAAGAAGACCGTTGAAATTTAATTGTCCTGAAAAATGAAAATAAATGTCAGTTTGATAATTTACAAATTTTGTATGGTAAGAAAAGTATTTTGTATAGTAAGTCATGGTGCAGTTGAATTAAAAAGAAATAAGCTTGAAGAGATGATGAATCTATTAGACATATATTTTATATTCCAAAGATAAATTTATAACTACAACTTTTACTTAATGAAATTATTCAATCTCTAGGATTCCAGTAGAGTGGTTCGCACAGTATAGAGAGCTTTTATCTAACATCTACACCGTGAGCTTTTATGGGTTTAATAATGACTTTAATAGAGCCATCTAAAGGGCTCTTATAAAGATCATAGTAGTCAAAAATTTTAATTTGTAAAATTGAATTCACTTTACTGCAACATTTAAATATCTAAATAACAAAAAACGCTAAAAAATGTATTAAAAATTCCTTTGATAGATTTGAAATGTGAGTATAAGTGGTCCTCTTAATTTAACAGATTTTTTTTATATAAATAATACTTATTTAGTAAAAAAAAATAATAAAAAATAAATAAATGAATAAAATAAAATGTTAAAACTGACCTGGTACTCCGTGATATGCACTTAATATTACATTTAAAGTAAAAGTGGAAACCGAAGATGCAAAAAATATTCTCCATGTTAAACTTTGATTCCAAAAACTAGCTCCCTCTTCAAGACTGAACAGAACACCGCCTATGAAAAATAAAAACTCAGATTAGACGAATAAGGAAATTAAATCACTAATTTACTTAAGTACCCAAGTACCCAAATGGTTGAAACAATCAACTTATGGAAATTATCTCATATTTGAAATTTTGATTTTCCTAAAAAAAAAAAAAAAAAAANNAAAAAAAAAAAAAAAAAAAAAAAAAAAAAAAAAAAAAAAAAAAAAAAAAAAAAAAAAAAAAAATTGCTTTTAAATAAAATATAGGGAGTATTAGATTTTAATATTTGTGATATCAAATTCTCAAAATAAAATCAAAGTTTCCCTATAAATATTGTATGCATGCTTTACAGAGCTACTTATCAATCATAGATGGCTACAATAACCAGGAGAACATAAGAAGAGATGAAGAATAGTTATTTACGCAAAAAGGGAGAGAAGTATGTTTTCCTGCTCGAGGTTGAGTTTTCTCTTGAGGCACCGCCGAAGGAGAAAACTTCATTAGCTCCCGAGGCCTTTGGCCGAGGGAGATAAATGAGTTACTTGAGAAGTAAGAGCGTTGATGGAGGTCATCTTAATAAATAAAAAGAAACAGTCTCTCCACGGAATACTTGTTTATTTAGTCAAGGAAATCATAAAGTTGTTTTTCCGAGCCAGTCCATACACAAAACACATTGTCAACGTACCTAACCCTACATGGGTTCCTACATTGTGCCAAGAAAGGACGCCGGCGTGACTAACTATAGAACTTAGAAATTATCAGGAGTCAGTGTCGAGCGGGAGATAAAAATCTTAATGAGCAGGGAGAAGCTTCCTCTTTGATAAGAACCCTGGCTGGAGCGTCTGCTTCTGCTCGGATCAGCCTTACGTTAGTCTCCGACGTCGTATGACTCACCCACTACATTCCTTCACTATATTATAAAACATAATGTTAATTATGTATCTCTAGTTTTACTAAATCGGTAAGCTCTTTTATTATTACTTTGACTTTGCATTTAGTTTTGTTTTTAACTTTATTGATTGTTATTCTTCCGTTTTTTATTTTTTCGATTTTTAACTGTTAGCCTGTTTTATTAATTGTTAATTGTTTTGTCATTGATTTTGTTATTTTTGATTAATTACCGTCGTTTTTATTTATTTATTTTTTTTAAATATTTTCTTACCGTTTTTGTGATTTTATATTTGTCTTTTATTTTTGTTATTAGCTTTTATTCATTCTCTTGTAATTTCGGTTTGGTTGCATGTTAATAAGTTTTAACGCTTATTGTTTGTTCATAGGCACTGATGATGGCTTTATAAAAGCCGAAAGCTGCTTTGATAAATAAATTCCGTGGAGAGACTGTTTCTTATTATTTATAAATGAGTTAGCTCCCGAGGCTTGCCGAGGGAGATAATCCCGAGAGCAGAAATACTTCGATCCATGATGCGTATTAAATTTTATCTACGACTAGTGCACCATGGGTAATAGCTATTAACCCCGCCTTACTAACACTGTCTAATAGTCCATTATTTCTAACACTACGCCTCTGAGACGTATATTAAAATTAGACCAACTTATACATGTTTAAGATTTAAATGCTGATAAAATCATAATCTTAAAACATTTCTTTGTCTAGTAAAATGATTAAAATTTGCTCGTTAGGGAGAAAATTATTATTAAACTGACCCTTTGACCAGAAAAGAGCAGGTCAAAGTATACATTTTACATTTTTCCTCACTAGCACCTTCTGCATTTAAATCTGAAATTGTAATATGATAATCTAATGAATATTATATAAAAAAGTTCACATTTTTATAAATATGGCTATATAATATTGCAATAATCAAATTTTAGGAACAATTAAAGGCAACAAGCTCGACAAGGTTAGGCTTGATAGGGTCCCTGTGGCACAGTAGACTAAAAGAAATGGTAAATTACTAACATATAAAAGCACAGCAAAGACCCGACTTTGACGCGATCTGAAGGATAATTAAACAGAGGTAGCATACCTAGAAGGACTAATCGCTGGCGCGCTTGCCCATCGAGAGCTATCAACTAAAATCATCATGTACGCCTCAAAGACATATTGTTAGAAGTGCAGGGTTAAGTTTGTAGGTATAAAAGTTTTACCTACAAATTCACGTAATTAAAACACAAACTGATATTTAGTTACTTGATTTATTAAAATAATTTTTATACTAAATATACGTATTTAATTACGTTTAGTTTGTTTTTTTAATTTAAAGACTTTGTATGATAACCTAAAGTAACCTTCCCAAAAAATTATTAAACAAAACAGCTAAAAAAACATTACTACCAACATAATACTTAAAATTAACCTAAAAAAATACCTTTTAAGTTGGTATGATTGTTTTTTTACTCCCAAGGGAGGGAAGTAACACTTCCCTCCCTGTTATTAGCAATGTAAAGTCCACTTACAATGCAAGTCGTAGATAAATAATTTTATCATTGTGGGAAACAAAGTAAAGAATATGAATTATGTATGTTTTTTTTCTTAGAGATTTTCCTTATGGGGAGTGTGGAGTTACATTGTATATAAAAATCTTTAATTTTTATCTTCTTCTACTACTAGACACTAATGGTGTAATTTGGTTGAAAGCTGGATCCTAAAAATATACAGTGGAGAGATGGAGGTTTCACTTGCTAATAATTATTTCACAAACACAGCCCCTTATAAATTATTATTATTCTTTTCTTTTTACAATTTAATTTAATTAAAATAGGATCTATGATATCTAATTTAGAACTTACCCACTGGTGCTCCAAAGGCAGCTGCTACTCCAGCTGCTGCTCCGCCAGATATAAAGTCTCTCTTCTCGTGGTCCTCTCTGAAGTATTTGAATATGCCAAAATCAGTCTGAATGGACGAGCTCTTACCCTGTGAAATACCAGCTGCAACAAAGGCACCTGCGTGGATCATAGGTCCTTCCTGAACAGTAAAATTCCAAATATTACCTTACAATGCATTGTAATTTTGATCTCAATAATATAATATTTATTTCTAAATACATTTCCCACTGCGCTCCTACTAGGAATCAGTGGCTATGTTGACTAGTACTAATATATAGCATTATCATAATGCATGAAATGAAAAGTATCCAACAATTTTGCAATTCTGATCAACTTACAAAACAAAACTTTAATTTTATATAATTATATTAACATACCTTTCCACCAGCGAGGCCACCAACAACTGTGGATATAACACCTATCACCTTGACAATAAGGGTTTTAACCCTTACTATATTCGGTATTTTAATTCCATTTAAATAGCACTTAACTTGTGGTATACCGCTACCACCAGCAACAGGCTGTAACACAAAACATAAACCATTTATCAATGTCATATTGTCATATTAAGAATAAAAAAAATGGTAAATAATAACAGGGAGATGCATTGTCTTATTTCTAGAAATTTACAAGTATTTAACGTATTTTTTAATTGATAAATAAACTATAATAAGTTAATTGATAAAATAATATTAGATTCTTACCTCAACAAAAGCGACTAGAAATGAGCCCACAAGAACAATTCCAACATTCAGACCAGCCCATATCAAGAAAGGCACAAAAAGATAATCTTGTTCATGCAATGTAGCTTTATTCATATCTATATATTATTGTCAAGGAAATATTGTATTTGGAAAGGTACATGTTATTATAATAAAAAAAGTAGATTAATTAAAAATAAAATACAAAATTATAAAAATAGTAACAAGAGATTAGAAATACCTTAGAACTTGTTAGTAGGAGCATTGTAGACCTGTCCAAAACTTGTTTCGCTGCTGCAATTTGAGCTTTTCTTCTTTGTTCTTTTGTATTGCTGGTTCTATCACCAGCCAACTGACTTAGTTCAACCATTTCAGCGCCAAATTGTGAAAATGCCTTGACAAATTCAGTGAAATTCGTAACGCCACTCAACCTTCCCACATATCTTGCGTTCTAAATACAAAAAAATACAGAAAATACAACTAGTTTACATACAAAAACACNTTAAATATACATTCTAATTCTGTTTTGGGTGTAATATGCTCTTTTACACCAGGTCGATGAAGTTGAGTTTTTGAATAATAATAAGATATATATATATTTTTTTTAATTATCCAGAAAATTGGTTCCTACAGTGAATATTTATCCTAACACAGACATAAAGTAGGTGCACACTAAAGTAAAACCATTTCTTTTTGAGTATTTAGAGGTAAAATAACTCAAAGTCCTACAACACTTGATAGTTGTAGAATATAGAAGTAAAATATGTATTAAATTAATTTTAATATACAATTAATAAAAAAAATCTTAAAACGTTTAATACTTTTTCACATTCCACTAGTTCACTTAAAAGAATAAGTAATACATACCTACTTCAAACTGTTTATTGTACTATCAATTGATAATATAATTTTACCAAAACAATATCATTACTCAATATCTTTTTGAACAATTGCAGTAAAACTAATGAATAAGATTAATTTCCTATTTTGAGTGACAGTAATGAATTAAAAACGAATAAATAATGAATTCATTATCATTAAAAGAGCCGTAACTAAGTACAACTTAAATAGAAGGTCATAGATATACAATGTAAATGTTTAAACCAGGTGTTTAGCCATAAAAGGTTTTAATTAAGTTAAATTCAATTTAGGTATAATTTAATAATTATAGGATAGCATGCATATAAAATATGAAAACTAATCTCAGGCATTTTAACACTATAATTTTCAAGCCTATTATGAACATTGAACATCTATCAAGGTTAAAGAAGCTTAAAGGGTTAGTCAAACTCTTAAACAGGGAAAAAACAAGAATTCATCAAGTAAGGACATGATTGTGATTTAACTTGTAAAATATAAAACAATTCAGTAGGGTAAAACTAAAGCTATGTAAAATACTCTGCCAATTAATGTGGCACATAGCTTCCTCGCAAAGAAAATACCAAATTAATAAAAATACCATAAATATCAAAAAGTTGGAACCACGCGGCACTGTTCCAGTAAATATTTAATAAAATCGGAGAAGTTTAAACATTTGTTAAAGAAACAAAGCCTCCAACAAGCGCCAACAGTTAGCGCATCTATAATTTATTAAATAAAAAATATAAAACTGCAATCAAATCGTAGAAACCTCTGTACAAAGGCCGGGTCACACCTGTCCACACCGTGCACGCACCGTATGACGGCCGTGTGTTGGGCAACACTCGGTGAGGAATAAACCTAAGGAAATGTAAGGCATGGTCCACACCTTTCCGCACCGTGCTCTCACCGACATTTGGATTATTTTTGTTTACTTTTAAACAGTCCACACGGCCTACACACGGCCGTCATACGGTGCGGGACAGTGCGGACAGGTGTGGCCCAGCCTTAAACAGGTTTTTTTTATCCCCCCCCCTTAAACTAAAAATAACACAAAATATAATATAACAAAAATTAATCTACGATGCAAGAGCTTTTTAACGATATACATCACACTATAAAAGATTAACTTTAACATTTGTACCCCTGTACTCTAAAGGTACCAAAATTATATTTTTAAAAAACAAACAATACAAAAGGGCATTAATTTAACTAATAAATACTTAGAAATAAAAAACCTAATATCAAAAAAGTATTTAAACCCATTAACCTACAACAAAATTATA
>KZ651070.1:292700-302896 GCA_001010745.2 Gerris buenoi
ATAGAGTTATTATGACAAACAAGAAACCAAGTTAATAAAAACGTAGTAAAAATATAATTTGATTAAATAATTAATTAGATTAAATTAAATATAATTAATTAATAATTGATTTGTATTTTTTTTTTTTTTTTATCAGTTCAGAGTCAATGAGCCAAGTTTTAGCTTGATTAGATGACTCGAAGAGGATTGATTAGCCCTCCAAAGATTTTAGGCTCCGCCAGACAAATTCCCAAGCAAAATTGAAGTTAATATAAAGGATTTAAAAAGGATATAGGTCAATAATAATAGTTGAGATCATTAGTTAAACAGAAAAATTAAGAATTATGTAGTGAGGAAGAAAAATGAATAATAATATGTGATAAACTTTCCTTTTGATAACCAGTGAAATGAGGTACAGGGTACAATCAAGAAAAGTGAAGTGACTACCTATCTACATGACACTTGATTTTATCAATACGAGAGATATATTGTTACACTCTATGATATGCAGCCTAGATCTCCATGATGATTCTATTTCTATTCAATACTTGTATCCAATCATACATTTTTGAATACAAGTAGGAAAAAGGAACCAGCTCTGAGAAAAAAATAGCCTCTTGCCTCGTAAAATAATTTAATTTAAAAAATTAAAATAATTTAATTATATTCTAATATGTTAGCTGTGCATTAAAATTTCAATTATTTATACTATTTGGGACCAAAGTCAGATTGGATAATTAAATATCTAGATTATCAGACTGACCTTGTTCCAATAGTCAATTGGATTTCTGATTAAAACCAGGTATTTTAAAGTGAAAATATCAAATAATAATTGTACAATATTTGCAGTACATAAGCAAAGGAGGTCTGGGAAACGGGTGAGTTTATTTTCTGTTTCAATGACCTACATCACTTACCAGCATACCGAGATAATAAGATATCAGGAAAATTGGAGTTTTACTGAAGATATTTTGAAAAGCATTTTTTTTTTTTATAACACCTCAAAACAACTTCTACTTCAACTAATAATAATAACTCAACTGCGTAATGCTAATAAATAATCCAAATCTTGACAAATAAACAGCCTAATGACCCTCCTGCTATCAAAGCGGTATATATATATAAAAAATAATAAAAATTGTACAAGGAATACCCCAAGCTCTGGCCTTGGCCACTGTAGTAGTTTACAGATGCTGCTTCTTATTTCTATTTTGTGTTCATTGCAAATATTGTAAATAAATATTATTATTATTATTAACTTTGTAGTATGCTTACAAATGTTAGTGTATTTAAATGATGCAGGGATTTATTTTTTGATAATATGACATACAGTATAAGCCCTCTTATCCGGTTTAACCAATCATTAGTTTAACCAGCCACTCAGCTGGGGGTGCCTTTTGACGCTCATCTCACCCACCTTTTTGACTTGATATATAAAAGATAAACTGCTCACCACTGTTTGGGAATATATTGGTCGGTATCTGCTGTGGTTGTTAAACAATTGACATGTTGCTAAGTGGTGTACTGCAATGAATTTCTCTGTTTTTATTTGTTTGTTACAAGAAATATTGGTTAAACCCAATCTTACCCAGTTAAAAGTAATTCCACTGTATGTATAATATACTTGGCTAACTTACTTATTGAATTAAAAACTCACATCAAAATTAGCGGAAAGTACATTGGTAGTTCCAGCAGGAACCGATTCACTAGGAAGAGGTGGATCCTCAGGTTCAACAGCTACTACACCTCCTCCCTCACCATTAACAGAACAAGATGTAACAGATACCTCCTGCAACACAATAAAAATGTATAAAAAACAAATCAAAATATTATAGTAACAGCTTAACAGCCAAGGAATACAGTGGGTTTTATTTGAGGAATACAGCCCGCCTACAGAACCTGGGAACATTACCCAAAATATTTGATTCCCCTCTTCAAATAAAAATTCTTAAAGCCCTTTTAATGAGGGGCAATACCTACAATCTAATATAGGGGGAAAAATATATGTACTTCTGTTTTAGTCTGTTATCTATTAATTTAAATAAATAAATAAAGCAATAAGATATGGATAAATGAACAATTGAAGCACATACATACATACTTCTATAATGAAGATAGAGGAAAATAGGAGAAAAAAAAATGGATTTAATAATGAAATGAATGAAGGAAAATATAATAACAACGGTAACGGTAATGCGTAATGCTATAAATAATTCAAATCTTGACAAATAAACAGCCTAATGACCCTCCTGCTAACGAAGTGGTATATATATATATATAAAAATTGTATTAGGAATGTCCCAGCCATTAACGCCAATTTGACAATTTGACACCAATTTATAAACACAATTTTTCAGTTTTTACTTTCTCATATAGTTCTAGAATCAATAGAGAAAAGGTATTGTGATGGCATACAAATAAAATTTCAAGATTTGATGGATTAACACATTTGGAGAGTCAAATTAAATATTGTAGATGTAGATACATACATACCTTTAAACATAGATATATATATATCTATGCATTATTTTAAAAAATAAAATAGTTCAAACAACTATTGAAAATTGTACAAATAATAATTTTTTTTTTTTATTATTATTTTAAAATGTGAGTTCTACAGATTAATATAATACCGAAAATCTACTTATGCCAACAATATAACACAAGATCATATAAATATCCAATTTTATAATGATAATTTTAGGTAATATTGAATACAATAAGTGGAATCCACAAACAACCTTACAGTGAAAAAAAGGCCAAGTTCGAGGCCCTCTCTTTTTGAGACTTTTTTGGGTGAAGGGTCCTGAATTTTTTTCCTTTCCTTCTGAGTTCTTTCCTTCCCATTACCCACCAAACTCTAATGTGATTACACATGATATTGTTTTATGCCTCATTCAGAACTGGCCAAGTGTTAAGCAATAAAAAAGAAAAGATTAGTCTTGCTCATAAAAATAGAAGCGAAGTGAGGTTATATACTACAATAGAGCAGACGGCCAAAAAGTGGATATCACTACTTTAAAAGGCTCATTATTTTGGAAGATGGGTCTGAAACTTGGCCCTTTTTTCATGGTTAGGTTTCTTTGATGGATATCATTCCTTTTTGCTGGCTATGGCACCGAGGGCTTCGTCATTGATTTTTACGAAGCACAGGATGGATTAGAAATTTGTAAATGTAGAAAAATTATTTAGGCAGAAAAGTGAGGAAAAGGATAAGTTTTTACTCTCACAAAGGAAAACTGACATAAGATTAATTGTCAAAACGATCTGTACAAAGTACAAAACCTAAAATCGAGGCCTTTCAAATTATATTCAACACAAACAACAAACTTTTAAAAAGGAGGTCACGTAGCACAGCACAAGAGAAAAAGTTTACTTTCATGTTCTCAGTAAATAAGATGAATTTATAAAATAATAAACACTCAATTTAAAGAGCTTTTGTGTGAGATTTGAGCCATCCAATCATAAATAAAATTGGTTAGTAATTTCAGATGCTATAAGACATCAAGCCAATAATTATAAAATATAAATTGAACCTGGCTCCAACTAAGGTACAGATGGAGGTATGAAAAAAGGTCATAGAATGTAACTTGTAGACCTTTAAAAATCAGTAGCTGTTAGTGCATCAGATTATTTTTTATACAACTTATTGTTAATTCATAATAACATCTTTAACGTTGTGTCAACCATTTTTTTTTTCTTCTTCCTCCTTTTTTTTTTGGTAAAAATGAAAAAATTCAACTTTTTGGATATTTCCAGTCAGTTACACAGCTATATCTACATCTGTGTACCAAATTTCAAGTTTCTAGCTATTCTGGAAGTCGCTTATAATTTTGATGATGAGTCAGTCAGTCAGTAATAATAATGCAAACTTTGAAACTCTCCCCTGTTGTAAAGGGTGAATATTAAGGGCTAATTTTTTTTACAGTTTCCTATAAGCTACTTACCTAATCTATGTTCCAAATTTCAAAAGCTCATCGTAAGAGGAAGCAGAAATATGAGTTTCACTGCATGCTTACTGGAACTTGCCTTGTCCACTGCCGTGCGCACAGATTCTTCATGTCATATTTGTTTGATAAATATATTATTTTTAATGAAAATAGTTTATTTTATTTCTTGCACACTCCCCTATTTTTTCTTAAACGTCATCCAGTAAAATTGATTTCCCAATTTTTTACAAAAAAAGAAATACTCATATGTGAAACTAATAGGTATTTTATTTTTTAAATTTAATAATTAAGCATCTAATAATAATTATGATTAATTACTTCATGACAAAGAAATTATTGCTTTGACGTATAGAACATTTTTTCCCTTACCTAATAAAAATTGTAAAGAGGCCTTGAATGAAAGTGTAGCAAACTTAGATAAGAACTTTAGCTCAGATAACTCATTGAATAATTAATGCATCTATAACTAATTTAAGCTGTCTCAATGAAATGTAATTTGTAAAATAGTTAGCAAGGAAGGCACTTGCCTTGAAATGGTTTTAACATTCCACAGTTCCTTAGCTGCGGGTGGAGTGTATAAAACACAATCCATACTATTTTTTAAATTTACAGCAAATAAAAAGAGGAACAAAATTGCTTGATTGCTTTAAGCAATTCTCTTAGTATGCTAGATAAAATTTGGGCATAAATATAAATAGTTAAATGTAATGGCTTAAATGGCCATATGACCAGAATAATCAGCAATTTTCAAGGGTCTTCAAAGCTTTATCTTTTTTAAGTTATTAATACATACAAACATACATACATACATACATAATATATAATCAAACATTAGTGATTAAGAATTAAAAATCATTTCAGTTAAATTAATTAAACCGACTACATATATTCAAGAGAAAACGGTGCGAGTATTCGATTTTGAAATTTTGATGGGTTTAAACGTTTTGAAATTCTTCGAGTCCAAACAAGTGTTTTTTTTTTTTTTTTTTTAAAAAAGGAGTGTAAACTAATAGCTAATTTCGATAAAATTTGGTATACATGTTCAGAAAAATCATACTCCGAGGCAAAATAGAGAAATTAATTTTAGCTTTAATGTAGGGGTACAAATTCCCCAAAACTCTGAAAAAAAAAAAAAAAAAAAAAAATTGAAAAAAATTGAAAATTATTTTTTTCAAAAACGGTTCCAACGATTTTGATTATAAAATTTAGTAGGTACATTTAAATAAAAATCTATCGGTACTACTCTAAATCTAGTTTCCGAGATGATTTTGTTGAAAATTGAAAACAAAAAGTAAACAATCAACTGTTAAAGACGTTTAAATTATGTTTAAAAATAAATCAATTGAATGGGATTGAAATGCAGTATCAATATCTAAATAAGAACATTTTCTTCGATTTATTGGACTGATTTCTTTTAATGGGAATTTAACATGTTTCTCTTGGGTTGAGAGCTTTGTAAGCTAAGACATTAAATTTTATTATAAGTAGCCGATTTCGCAACAAAAAACAAACGATGAACCGGGGGAAACAAATGAAGGCTAATGTGAAAAAAAACGTATATTTTTGCAACACGCGTTTTTTTTTTTACATTCATCGAAGTGGAACTTTTTTGGGAAGGAAAGTTAACAAGCTTTTAATATCTTTAATAGCTGATATAAAGCAGACAAACAAAAAATCAAATTTATTTAGGTGAATAGTTTCAGTATGAAACTAAGTGAAAGGCAACAATGAAAGAAGATGAAAATAGAGTCAATTAACTTGAGATTTAAGTCTAAATATACCTAATGATGGTTTTTACTAACTGAAAATTCGCTTTTAAATTAATTTATTCCAAAAATTGGAAAATAATCTATTTTGCATAGTTGGAACACCCCTGATTTCCTCTGATTACAATTACGATTTAGCAACAAATAAACTACCTTCAAACGGCACAAATCATATGATACTCTATACAAGCAATATTTTGCCGAAACAAAAAACTCGCAAATTGAGACAACAAGACAACACCATAAGTGTAAACAAATAATAAAACTTACTCTTTTTAAATAGTGCACTATTCTTTTAACAGCTTTATCAACCCGAGGTTTATTATCCATGTTTTACCACTCAAAAAATTACTAAGGTACTTTAACAACAAAATTCATGAAGGGAAAACAACTAAATTTATTAATAAAGTCATTGAACAACTACCACATTTAAACTGTATAGAAACTGTTGACAAACTAAATATGAATTTTTTTTAACAAATGAAAAAGAAAAAAACTTATGATAAAAAAATAATAATAATTACAATTAATCGTTAATGAGGGCGTTATTAATAATGACAGTTAGATGTAGTCAACTGGAAGTGAGCGAAGTGTTTGACATTATTAAAATAACAAAAGACAATATTTAAATGAATTCAAGTAGTTTGTTTTATTTATCTTAATTATTCTGATATCTTTTAAAATCAATCGTCATTACGAGTTTACTTGTAATTGAAGGATTTCTAGTTTGTACGAAATCAGTGGAGAGTAGTATGTGATGTAATTTTTATCATATATAGATTTAAAACGTCATTGCGCGATAATTCAAAAAGATTAAACTTCAAAATAACAATTACACATGAAAAAAAAAAAATATAATAGGATTAAATATTTAAGTGTTAGAGAAAAAAAGAAGGGATTAAAGGCTTTTCCGTAAATACAAATTAATAACAATAAAATTTCAGAGAGCATAATTTAGAACTAATGACTACACACTCATTAAAGCTACCATAAAATTAAAGCACTTCATGTTTAAGATGTGCAAACTTCACTCATAATAAATTAAAATAATAAAAATTAAATAAATGAACTAATACAGTTCAATTTTTCACCACATGATGCGCAGACGTTTTAGTCCGGGTGCCCATAGGCAAAAAAGTCACTTATACATTTACTCTTTCCAAACCTTTTTGTATGACTTGTTTCGGCCAAGTCTGACACCGTTTTCCTCTGTGACTTTTTTTAGTTTTGGTGCGTTTTTTTGTTATTTTAACCCTAAAATTTTGATGCGTCAGACTGGAAAAAGTTCTGCGTCAGACAATGTTAAAATGTTGATTTATAGAGTACAAATAATGTATCTTGAGAAAATCAGCTGTTTATTAATCAATTATATTAATTAATTTTAATTAGTAATAATTAATATTAATTAATTTGAACTAATATTAATTAACGATTAACAACCAGCTGATTTTCTCAAGATACATTATTTGAACCCTATAAATCAACATTTTAATAATGTCTGACGCAGAACTTTTTCCAATATCCCAGTCTGTTTTTCTTTTTCAGTCTAATTTTCCAGTTAAAATAATAAAAAAAACGCCCCAAAACTAAAAAAAAGTCACAGAGGAAAACGGTGTCAGATTTGGCCTAAACAAGCCATACAAAAAGGTTTGGAAAGAGTATGAATAAGTGACTTTTTTGCCTATGGGCACCCTGACTATTTCCTCGGTTTTAAAATTGTACAATACAATTTATTATGTTAACTACATAAATAAGTATTTAGAATGTAGAATGTGTAGCCCACTTAATCAACTCATAGATAATATAAAGAGTAAATAACAATTCACCAGTTTCAATATACAATATGTACCTTTATTTAAGTTATTGTCACATGGTCCATAGTTGTTATAAACCTTACTATTAAACCAGTTTGTCGTCACTTTAAACTGTGTCCACACCACATCGACTTTAGACTTGTCTAGATTACCTCAGTATGTGTGGACTACAGTCGAGCGACAAATAGTGAATGTACCTGGTTTTAATTTCATTTAACATTTAAGTAAGTGATTTTGAAGATACTGCAGTGGCAGCAGCTACAATTATTTTTGCATTGGTTGGAAGCAAGCAAGATCGTCGTCGCCGCACAAGGAAGTTTTGGGTAAGGCCCAGTCTTGTCCGAGGTAGAAAAAAGTATAGTACGAAGGAATTTATGAAGGATTACCCACAATAACCTCCGATCAAGATACATTTCAATAAACGAAATTGTTTGTTATCGTCTATCGTCACTCCAATTCATCATGATAAAATAAATCAAACTAAAAACCAATAAATGCACTCAGCAAAACAAACTGAATAGAATAAATATTGTATGTATGATTGATACGAAATACAAACATTTTATGTCTGTTTGTTTAGATGTAGTTGTATTCAATGCGCAAGCGCGTGTAATAATTCTACACTTGGACGTGTTTCAACATGTCCACGTTCACACTACTATAGTCTATTCGACTTCCTTTGATCCGTATCAACTTGATTCGGCCCTACATGGTTCAACAAAGCCGGGCGACATTTACACACTTATTCGACAATGCCGATCGGCATAGTGTGGACGCAGCTTTACATATAACTTCGACAATGCGTTGGCTAAATAATAAGTCAACGCCTAGCTATTAAACTTAAATATTATTATACATGGAAGATGACCTCCTGAAAGAGTCATGCCACTTTTTCCAATAAATTATTGCTTCCCAAATCCTATTGTTTTCTTAATCCATATATTTAATCTCCCTAAGTTTGATAAAATTATTATTGTTGTTATTATTATTATATTTCTGTTAATATTTGTTAATTTGAAAAGGTAAAACGAAATTCCTGCATATTTATTTATAGTTTCTAGATAAACAAACACAAAATTGAATTGCATTTGAATAGAAACAAAATAATACGAATACAGCAATAAATTTACAGAGTGCAACTCAAAAGAATTTATAAAAAACCATCTTCTCCCAATACAATATCATCCCTTAAGACGTCAAATGAAAATGAATTGTACAAATAAAAATTAGGTCCGACGAATCGAACAAAATTTTCCTTTCTAGATACTGATACTACATTCAAATCTTATAATAACTCATTTAATTGATTTGTTTTTAAACATATATAAAAAGTTTATAACAGGTGGTTGATCACTTTTTGTTTTCGAACAAAATTAGATTTTTTTCATCAATATCACGAAAACTAGTTTTTACCTGGGAAAACCGACATTGTTTAATTCGAATTTTTAAATGGGCTAAATTTTTAAATAAAAAAGTCTTTGAGTAATATTTTTTTACGTTTTCTTTAGTTTTGGGGTAACACCGCACCCCCAAATTTAAAGCAGAAATGCTAATGAAAATTATTTGTAACAAGCTATATAAATAAGCATGAACCTTTTTTTCAATATTCCTTTTGGTTATATTTGTTTATTAGGTTTCAATACCCCCTCCCCCCTCATGGGTTCGCCACTGAATAAGAATGACATCGGATCATTATACAGATTAACAAATAAAACATAATTTCGGGGGCCGGCGAGGCTGAGTGGTTAGCGCCCTAGCTCTGAAACCAAGGTCCAAACCCCGACGTGAATTCGAATCCCAGAGGGGTCAGACATGTTTCACACTGATGATCTCATCGAGTAGATGAGTAAAGTGGTCGGATACCCCCCCCCCCGTCCTGTAATGACCCATTGAGCTGTCGAACGGGACTAAAAAAAAAAACAAAAAAACATAATTTCAAAGATTCACTTCGTTAAAATATTTAAATAAGAAGAATCTAGGATTATTAGTCGCCCCTTGTTCTTTCCTAACTGAATCATGATTTTCAAAATTAAAAACTTTATTTGGGTTTATAGAAATTTGGGCAGATTGGAGCAACTACAGATTACATGCATTTAATGTAAATATGTAATAATTATAATCCAACATACTTGATAAAAAAAAAAAAAAAAAATTAGGATAAAACAATATTTTTTTACAATAACCTAAATTATAGAAGACTATAGACTTCACCCGCAGTAGGAATCACGGACAAGGTTTCTAATTATCATGTCGGCGAAATAGTTCCGAAATAAATTATTGTTAGTCAAAGTTGATATATTCAAAATGGCGGCAGATATCAAAAAGAAATTCAGCGGATATTATTTGTCTTATAAAGAGGATAAAGTTGGTACAAATGTCAGCTGTATCGAAAAAGCTTTTTTTTATTTTTATTATTTATTACGATTTTTTTTTTAAATTTTTACAAACTCAGCAAATGTCATTACCATTCCAAATTTATGATTTTGCGCAGCTGCGAATGTAAGGACGAATTTTTGAACCAAGTTTTGAACCTCTAGCTTGCTTGGGTTCTTGCATCAACTTATGTGATGGACTTTTTGTCACGTCACTTTTGCTTTGATGTAAAAAATCAATACCGACGTGGTTATGTTTTTTTTTTTTTTTTTTTTTTTTTTTTTTTTTTTTTTTTTTTTTTTTTTTTTTTTTTA
>KZ651070.1:309272-324971 GCA_001010745.2 Gerris buenoi
CACACGTATGTTCTTTTTTTGTAAATTTTAAAATTTCAACCTTTAAATTTGACTGAAAAATGTCCTGTTTCCGGTGGTTTTCAATGCAAAATTCGTCCCCCTCTTCATCCTCATAAGTATTTTTTAGGGAGAGGTAGGGGGTTGGGGATTTCCAGATATTAAAAAGGGGAAAAAATGAGGAGGAAAGCGAGAGTTTTGATAAAAAATATGGAGGTGGAGAGGGGGGAGCGAAGGTAAACGACGTGAGGGGATAAGCGGGATGCATTACTTGGTGCATGCAGCACCTCCGCGCCGAGGCACATTTTCTGATACGCGCCAGCGCCGCCCCGTTCGTCCTATGTGGAAATGTGTAGGGATCATTTTTATTGCACATTTTGTCTACTTTTCGAATATCTAAGTATTTTCCACCAAAAACAAAACCAAAATTTTATTTTTTTAAAAAACTAATTTTTGGTTGTTTTTTCAAATTTGGGGGGAACTCACTGGGAATTTTTGGTGGGAAGTTGAAAATTCGGATTCAGCGACCCAAAAAACATAAAGTAAGCCCATTTCCAGAACTTATATCAATTTTTCCAGGTATCCCTATTAGATCTATATTGCCTGGACTATTTTGAGTTTACCAAATGTTTGCGAATTGCGCATATTTAATTTTTATATTCTGTATATTTTTCCTATGGTTGGTTAAAAAAGTTGCATTAGTGATTAAAACTTCAGCTCTTTATCTTAGACAGATGAACTCACTCCCGGCATAAGGGTTTCGAGAAGTATCTACGAAACCCTAAAAAATCAGAATTGCACCACTTTGTGCAAAAAATGTATTTATTTTGTTTGTATAAACTATAGACTATAAGTTTTACCTAAGTAACTTTTTATTGAAAATCCTATAGAAAGGAAACATAAACACTTAAAAATGAAAATGAAAAAAATAAAAATAAATAAATAAAATGTGTTTATGAATCAGGAAATATATTATGAGGCTATCTTTTTCACTTCCACACACGCCTTTTGTAGAATAGTAAATATATCTTCAAACTGATTCGTAGATAAGTACGTTGATTCAAAAACAGGAACAGATATATTGATTTGATCAAATCCCAATGGGTATTAAAGACAGAATGTATTTGTAGAGCCAATCTAATATCCAAAAGGTTAGGTTGGAAAATAAAATTAAATGTGGAGATATCAAATGAAAAAGAAATGCAAAAATCAAAAAAAGTATAAGAATCAAATGTATGTAATATTGTCTGGTGAAATTTCAGAAAAAGAAACGTCTCGATGATAGCGATGAAACAATACAGCACGTCATAGATCTTTAATATTCCTCAGTAGTTGATTGACAACTAAAGAATTTTAATCTGATCATTTAACATTTTAATTATCTGTTAATAAATGACAGCTAAAGAGCTTTTCTTATTTTAAAAGAAAAAAAAAATGCACAACTTATCATAAATAATTCAATATACATATTAAAATGTTTAATAAAATATCAAAATGTATACTTCAGATACGTATGCAAATTTTAGTTACAAATATTCATTAAGCTACATGCATATGTTTTTAATTGATACTCAACCCGGTATAATGTCCAGGCTCATCGGTGTTAATTTGGTTTTAATTTAAAGATAATATTTAAAAGAAAATATTACCTTTTAAACCCAATTACCGTTATGGTAAGTGACGATTTAAATTTAAGTGTCATTCATAAATTTGAAGAAATATATTACATGATTATTAATTAATGTAAAAATTCAAGCCGGTTATTTTCTGTTTTATAAAAAAAGCAGTTTAAAAATTCCTGCTGTAAATTGCAGTGAACAAAATGCATAAGTAAATACCAAATTCCTAATTGTAACAAAAACAATTATAATCGTTTTTCCATTAAATCCAGTTAAACTAAGAACAAGTACTCGTAAAAAACAGTTGCTAGAAAAATCTTGATGTATATACGTAACACGAATCCATTACGGGTATTAACGGGTTTCGTTTAATTATACAAGTGTAATCTGAATATAACAATACATTGTCGTTGATAAAATGCATTGCTTTTTGGATAAAACCATAAATAATATTATCTAAATCTAAACTCTAAAAACTTTCAAAGAAAACTTTTAGGATTCATTGAAATATTTGAACAATTTTGAACTACAATATATATGAACTAGTTTGGTTTTGTTCTATGTTGATGTTATTCTAGTAAAAAATTGTAAAGTTGATAGGTTTTTAATTTTATTTTTATTTTTTTTATTTTTTTTCAAACCAATATTTTACCACTTTAATTGATAATTATAAGCAGCAGCAATGATTAATACAAAATTAAAAAGGCAATTAAGGACTGGTACTTCTAACGATATACATATACATAGTAAGTTAGATGGATAATAGATTAATAAAAATACGACAATAATAAAACATGTTCAAAAAAATTTAACAACAAAATAAAATAATAAATAAAGCGCCAGAAAAAAACTGTCTACTTTATAGTCCTAACATAACATAACAAGAAAATTATTTTGGTTATCATTATCAATACTCTAAACTCTAAAGGAATTCTGCAGACAAGAAAGGAAATAATAACAATGCTTCACAAAAACCCGAAAATTATTAAATAATTTAATTTTAGTACGAAAAGGAACCGTATATAACGGCTCTGTCTGTATGTTTGTCCGTTGGAGTCATAACTACCATAGCTAGAATACTAGCCATAGAACATGAATACGGCACACAGATGCATCTCAGCATTTGAGACTACTGTACACTTCTTAGAGTTTTCGCACTCGCACTTAATATTTCCAAGATGGCGGGCGACTTAAAAGGTTTTTTAGTCACCATGATATGTTATATACATTAATTTAAAGGTCTAGAAGTTTAGAAAACAATATGCAACTATTAAAATTTTATACTTAATAATTTTAACTTAATCGTACAAAAACCGGCGATTATCGCCTCACGTATTTACGTGAAGCGTGCCTTTTACTGGTTTGCTGTAAGTTATTGCAGGTCATAGATTAAATCTATAACCTGCAATGCCATATAGATAGATAGATGAAAACTATAACCTGCATATGCTTTTTTTTATAGTCCCTATAAAAGTAAATTCCTATGGAAAAAAAACTTAACTATTGGAGTACCACAACTGCTTGAGATCTCTCATCTGTGCTATTAAACATAAATACAAAAAATAAGCTAATGTAATAATTAATTTTTATTTTCCTAGGAAGGCGACATATTACGTCATTGGTATTGAAACATAAATACTATATTTACCTACTTAAATGTTTAAATATGTTAAACAATTTTGCGTGGATTTTTTCAGAGGGGTTTTCTATTAGTCATACATCCCTAATATAATTAATTTATTAGTAATAAAAAAGGATAGGTAAATTAATAAAAAGAAATATAAATTATTAGAAATTCTAAACCCGTAAGCTGCTGGTAATTCATTAAACAAATAAAAATAACATAATATATACATCGTCAAGCTAATAAACTATTTTTAAACAAATGTAATACTATAGCTTAAGCAGTTATTATGTATGACATAATGTAATATTTTTATCACAATTTATATAATCAACTTATATAATAAAATAAGTGAATGCCTTAGAAATTACACTTAAATCGTCTCTACCTTAAATTGGCTGGGGCAACTCGCACTCACTTTAAAATATTACTTGACAATTATATAAGATAAAGCCATAGTTATTATTATTTATTGCAAGAAGCAAGATATGAAAAACATCGTGAAACTGTTTACGTCTAATTATATGAATCATACAGTAAGCTATTTCATTATTACATAGTTTACACTTTTATTACTTTAAAGATAATAAAAATCGAATTAATGCAAACCTCTGGTAGCCTCTAATTGTAAATTTAATGAACATAAAAATATAATTTCCTGTTACAGCAATTCACATAGTCTTATATAATGTAATAGACCACTAAGCTAATAAACAATTTCAATATGGTTAAAAATCACTAAATAAGTTATGAAAGTTGATTTGTTTCTTTTTTAAATATATCAACGGACAATGTAATGTAAATTTGTTTAAAAAAATAAATTCCATTAATAGGCCAAGAGCCAGAGACTTTGAACCAGAAAAAAATTCGGATAAAGCTGAATTTTGGTTTATGGCTTTATTTTGGTCCCCTGATGAACATACTAAGTTTTCCCCCTCGAGGGAGGTCGGCGTTTGCCGCCATTTTGAAAAAAAGGGACCGAAATTCGGTTTTTGGCCAATAAATTCGTGCTCATCGATGATAGGACAAAAATAGATATTGTCAAATTTTTAGGGCTTTAAATTGTCAACAAAAAAGGTTAAATGTCATTTTTCACTCAAGTCAATAGTTTATAAGCTGTAGCGCGGCGAAGTGCGACATGACTTTTTATTTGTTATCAAGTGTAAATGTATTTTTCGTCTAAAAATCATGTCGCATTTCGCCGCGCTATAGCTTCGAAACTATTGACTTTAGCGTATAATGACATTGAATCTTCTTTGTTGACAATTGATAATAACTATTTTTGTCGTATCATCGATGATATTTACAAAAAAACCGAATTTCGGTCCTTGTTTTTCAAAATGGCGGCCAACGCCGACCTCCCTCGAGGGGGAAACTTAGTATGTTCATCAGAGGATCAAAATAAAGCCATAAACCAAAATTCAGCTTTATCCGAATTTTTAACTGTTAATGGCCTTTTTTGAGCTAACGCTCTTGACCTATAATTTATTTTTTAGATATAAATGATTAAAATATGAACCTGTTCAAGGGTTTGATCAATGAAAGGGGTAAATTTTACCTACAACAACCGCAGAAGAAATTAACATCCTTGTTAAGAAATTAACTAAATTAATCATTAGTTAATTTAGCATATTTATGTTGAAAATACATAGTTGGCTTAAAATCATTTTCAAATATATAACAATACTTTATTGAAAAAGTTATTTTGCAAGAAAAAACTGGATTCAATAAATTTTCCCGTAAGTATTTCAACTGTTGAAAGAATAGAATCGGGCCCGGGGGATATGAACCAAATAGTGGATCTGATAAAAGCTTTTATTTTATTTTTTTTTAACCTTTCCTCCTTTACAACCATCGAAAAGAAAATATAGGGATAGAAAAATGTACCTACAGTTGGTTATTTTTAGAACAGAGGTATGTATTGCATTCCTTTATCGTATATTTTGTTTCTACTTCAAAAAAACGAAAGAAATACAAGCTTCTCATATGGTAACAGTTTTTCTTTTGCCATTATGTGACTAAAATAGTTTTTATATTAATTAAAATATAGATCAGGAAATGACGTATATACACGAGAATTAATAATAGCACACTATAAGATTTTGTCTTTGATTTAATGTTATGTATCCCCTATGAATAGGTGTCCGCCCTGTCTTTTTTTGATATAATAACTATAAGATTATTTTAGACATTATTTATTATTTAAGGAATTATTTTTCCAGAGATACTCTTAAAGCATAAAGGTGGTAACACACTACTATCACGTCACGTGACATCACTGACATCACGTGACTTGATAATAGTGTAGCTGCAATGTATACAAACCTTACTAAATCAGTCCGCACACTTTTTCACGTGATGTCACGTGACGTGATAGTAGTGTGTTTCTACCATAACAGTTCTGCATGTTCAAGTTATTTATTTGTCTATATAGATAGATGAACTATTCTAGAAAATATATAGCAGTCACAACAATATAATATAACATATTCGGTAAAATACGTTTTACAAAGGTAATAAAAGTCCCAATTAGAAATTATTAATAATTACTTCCTCGTTATTAAATTAAAAATTTCGTAGTTTCTGTCAAAAAATGCTACGTTTAGAAAGCGATTTTCTACAGTCCCATCCAATTTTTTCATTTTATTTATTTTTTTTTTTTAGCATGGATCTATGGTATTCTATTCTGTGGTATTCTACAAAGTTCCATTCTATAAAAATGATTTACTTAGCATTTGTTTTGCCCTAAATTAAGTTTCCACTTTAAATGAAATTGATAAGATTTACTTTGGAGTATTAATATACCATTTATAAATTATTACGCGCTTGAGAAATTTTCTTTTTACATCTAATATAGTGAAAATACTTAAATTTAAATGTTTTTTCACATTTTCTTTTTTTTTTCGTTATTTATTTTGTCTAGGTCTTCCATATTCTTAAGGGTTGTGTCGGTTAACGTTAAACGGAGTTATATAATTAAAATGATAATATTTGCCAGCCTAACAGGAAACAAAAATAATTTACATACAGGAGAAGTTTATTTCATTTTCGCAGTCATTTTACAGGTAGGTATTTAAGGGGAAATGATTAATAAAGGGTTTGTGTTTATGACGAATTCCTTCAGTTATCACTTCAAATAATAATATCATCCCACTGACAATGATAAATCACATCTCAACATTACATTCGTCTTTTAACTGAATCAAACTTGTCAGCAGAGTCCCCAAGATGAAGATTAATTCATTTCACAGAGAGAAAAAAAAAAATCTCATTGACATAAGCGTTAATTAATGGATTCCTTGTTCGAACATTAGTCCAGTTTAGACAATATTCATAACAATGAAAATTATTTAAGTTTAAACTAAACCAAGATTTGATAATTAAATATAAATATAAATTTTTTTGTTGTTGTTTGTTTTTTTATGTCTGAGCTCNTAATATAGATAGATCAGGAAATGACGTACATAAACGAGAATTAATAATATCACACTATAACATTTTGTCTTTGTTTTAATGTTATGTGTCCCCTAAGAATAGGTGTCCGCCCTGTCCGTCCGAAGCATATACTCGTAGTATAGTGGTGGTATATACATAAGCAATTAAAGTGACAATAATTTTCCCTTTTTTTTATACAATAACTATAAGCTTATTTTAGACATTATTTATTATTTAAGGATTTCTTTTTCCAGAAATACTCTTAAAGCATAACAGTTCTGCATGTTCAAGTTATTTATTTGTTTATATAGATAGATTAACTATTCTAGAAAAAATATATCAGTCACTGTTGTGTGTTACATTTTATTATTTTATTTTATTATTACACTGTTACATTTTATATTGTTATATAATGTAACATATTCGGTAAAATACGGTTTACAAAGGTAATAAAGGTTCCAATTAGAAATTATTAATACTTACTTCCTCGTAATTAAATTGAAAACTTCGTAGTTTTAATTATGTCAAAAAATTCTTCGTTTAGAAAGCTATTTTTTACAGTCCCATTCAAAAAAGATTTTTTTTTTAGCATGGATCTAAAGTGGTATTCTACAAAAGTTCCATTCTAAAAATGATTTACTTAGCCTTTGTTTTGCCCTAAATTAAGTTTCTACTTTCAATGAAATTAATATGATTTACTTTGGAGTATTAATATACCATTTATAAATTATTATGCGCTTGAGAAATTTTCTTTTTACATCTAATATAGTGAAAATACTTAAATTTAAATGTTTTTTCACATTTTCTTTTTTTTTTCGTTATTTATTTTGTCTAGGTCTTCCATATTCTTAAGGGTTGTGTCGGTTAACGTTAAACGGAGTTATATAATTAAAATGATAATATTTGCCAGCCTAACAGGAAACAAAAATAATTTACATACAGGAGAAGTTTATTTCATTTTCGCAGTCATTTTACAGGTAGGTATTTAAGGGGAAATGATTAATAAAGGGTTTGTGTTTATGACGAATTCCTTCAGTTATCACTTCAAATAATAATATCATCCCACTGACAATGATAAATCACATCTCAACATTACATTCGTCTTTTAACTGAATCAAACTTGTCAAACGAATCCCCAAGATGAAGATTAATTCATTTCAGAGAAAGAGAAAAAAAATCTCATTGACATAAGCGTTAATTAATGGATTCCTTGTTCGAACATTAGTCCAGTTTAGACAGTATTCATAACAATGAAAATAATTTAAGTTTAAACTAAACCAAGATTTGATAATTAAATATAAATATAAATTGTTGTTGTTGTTTGTTTTTTATGTCTAAGCTCTAAAACCATTTCCAATGATATGATAGATATGAACGGTTGGCAAAAAACCCGGGCAACTACATTTTTTTAAGACCCTATTTCAAACCTTCATTGCATGGCTTTCACCCAATAGTTTTGAAAGTTAAAGTAAAAGAATGTATTTTTCAGACCCCGCAAACCCCATATCTCTATCTACTACAGAAGCTGAGCTATAAGAGTTTAAAAATTGCGGTTTTTTGCCCACCCTGCATTTTATTACATGTACAATGTACATATATGAATAAAAGGTTCAAATTACGATTCTAAACTTTATGATATGATTTGTTAGGTTACAACACTCAAAAATACGTACCATACAACATATGGTTCAATCCTTTCTATTCTATACTATAACATATAAAACTATGGTTCTATCCCACCGTCTGTTTGTATGTACGAGTTTTTGTTGTTGTTGTTTTGTTTTTTTTGACAAAATATAAACTTTTGGGGAAAAATAGTACACCGGGTATGAAATAGAGGGCCAATTAACAATTTGAACAAAATCTATAAAACTCCGTTAATATTTGTCGTACGTCGTACCATATTAAATTTTATATAAAATGTTTTGTATAAAAAAGAATATTTTTTTATCTCCTGATATTTTTTTACGACGGTTTTTAAAACGCACTATAGTAAGACTAAACATGTTACTAAGTTTCAATTCAATACCCCAAACTGTTCTTGGGTTTTTCATATTTTTGTAAAGGCCCCCAGCAGATTACCGACTTTTTGTCGGCCGACAAAAAGTCGGTGAGAATAGAAACAATAGAAACCGGTGGAACCCCGCACACGGCCGACAAAAAATCGGCAGACTTTTACCTGTTTCTATTGTTTCTATTGGTCCGTTTCCTAACGACTTTATGTCGGCCGATTAAAAGTCGGTCGTCTGCACGGGCCTTAAAAAAAACAACACACGGCGTAAAAGACAGACAAACGGATACTCGTATATTGTATTAAAAGAAAGACACACACACACACACACACACATATATATATATATATATAAAAAGAGAAAGTTGATCTTGCTCTAGAAGTTGCCAAATAATTTCTTTCTTTTCAAATTTGTGTTGTAGGTTTAATCTGGATTCTTTAAACGTACACTTATAAAAATGTAAACTGTACATTTTTTGAATCTGGAATAAGTTAACGCAGGCTTATAGTAGGTATATGAAGTGGATTCTAAATTATTTTAAGAAATACTGTGATAACAATACACCTCAACTCCACTTCAAATAAAAGACAATGAACACCAGTTTCAATTTATGTAATAATAATATAATTAAGCAATGAACAAACACAACGATAAACTCTACACCAGACATAAAACCTTCCCACACCTATATCCTTCCCTTCCTTAATAGGATAACCTTCCTTAAATCAGGATTCTCAATTATAAACAAATAAATCTAAAACAAGAATAACAAATCGCCCCCCTTGATTATCAGATGCTAACAACTGTAAAAAAAGAGGAAAAACTTACTTTACAGATTTTTTCAGTGTTATCAAAAAGTCCAAGAATAGTCATAGCCAACAATGTACTTTAAAATGTAACTATACGATAGCGTTTACTTTATTTAAAGTCTTATTGAACTTAAATAAAATACATTTNAAAAACTTACTTTACAGATTTTTTCAGTGTTATCAAAAAGTCCAAGAATAGTCATAGCCAACAATGTACTTTAAAATTTTACTATATAACAGCGTTTACTTTATTTAAAGTATTTTAAAATACTTATTGAACTTAAATAAAATACATTTACAAACACGTGATCGTACATTTTAATGGTAACGGGTAACGGTAACAGTACAAGAAAAGCTACACGATATAAAGTATTGTATAAAAATGAACACAAGTGATTTTAACACATCGCATAACGACAAAGTAATGAATGTTTAAGGAAGGAAATTAAAAACCAAAGTGCATGACGTACGAAGACCATTAGCTTTAATTGGACAACGAACCTAAGATAATAAATAAAAAGTAAAAGCACGCGATAATACCAAGGCATAAAGATAAACTTTCTTCCATATTGACTTAGTACTTTTTTAAAATAATACTTTTGTTTGAATAATAGTGAAGTCATGTTGCCAAGGCTTTTGGGACTAGAATTAGGTCCGGAAACAAATAAGTATTTAGAAAAAAAAAAATCATTAGCATAATAAAATCAGTTGCGTTTGATCCACTTTTAATTATTACATTACACCTTACATATTAACGCGGTTAAGTTTCTTCACGTCATTATTACTCGGTAGGGGGATATAGTAAACGGAATATCCACTTCAAAATAAGTTCATTTGTAATATTGTTACACAAAAAAAAAGTACTTAGATAGACTAGTTCTTAGATAACTTGAACATAATCATCGTGTAAATAAACTTTTTCAAAAATTTAGAAGCTGCGCTAAATATCAAATATATTTTTGTCTTGACAAGCACGTTTTAAGTACTACAATCAAATTAATCTCGTTCTCAGAACTATCACTATTAGACATTAGCCCAAGTGTCAACTTCCAAATGTAATTATACTTAGAAGTTGAGAAATAATTTATTTCAATCTACCTAATTAGATTGAACATCAACTACAATGGTGGACAATCTGCTTAATTAATTGGTTGCATTACACCGAATCAACCAATTAATATACTGACGATATCGAACTTATGGCACGAAGTTGCTCTCTAATGAAAAAAACTGTCTGAGACAACTCAGACTAACTTTCTCATCTCATGTAATCTATCAGATCCCAGAAAACATGAATATTATATTGTTGTCGTTGCCTATACACACAGATACGCGTGTGTCGATCTGCTAGCTGTGACTGTGTTTAGTAGGGTTATTAAAGAACCTTGCAAGTGAAGTAAGTGAACCACCTGGCACTACTGTCTACTCCAATCATCCTTTTAAGCTATAAATTCATCATGATTAACTACTACTATTTAACTACTAATTTAAATACTACTACTATTTATCTACTATTTGCATATTATTAAATATTTATTGCATTAAAAGCTCGCTTCAACGCGATGCTTAGTTAATAAATATGATTTAAAATGTATTCAACAGGTGGTTGTATACTTTTTGCTTTTGAACAATTTTGAACAAAATCAGTTTTATTTTATAATGAAGTACCGAGGTTGAGCACTAAATTTGTACACAGACTTTAAGTGGCAGGTAGCTTTAGGTATATTATTGATAGAAAATTAGTCATGGGCGCCGACTTTTAAATATTATTGGGGGGCCCACGGAGGGGTAAGATACTCCCTATTAAACGGGGGATCCGGGGGTCCACCCCCGAGAAATTTTGAAAAACTAGGTTGCAAAAACCGCTATATTTGAGGCTATCTGGGGAGTGTCAAATTTTAGTAGTTGCATATTCTTCTCCTACACTTCAAGACCTTTAAATTGATGTATAACATGTTAAGGCAGTCAAGGCGACTAAAAACATTTTTTTTAGTTTCCCGCCATCTTGGAAATAGTATGTGTGAAAACTCCAAAAACTGTACAGTTGTCACAAATGCCGAGATGAACGAGTATTTCATGTTCCTAGCTATAGTAGTTCATGAATTGAAACAAGCCAACGGCCAGACAGACAGACAGAGCAGTTATATATGGCTTCTTTTCGTACTTCGTACTGAAACTGAAACCTAAAAATTAGGTTGACCCATCATAACTAAAACATCTACAAGGATCTAAACATTGGTCCTATGACTTTTTGTTGTACCTCCATGACTACTCATTTAGAGGATTAAATTCGTTATCACGACAACTCATTTAGTGGAAATACAAAATTTGAGCTCAATCGGATAAATGTACAGACACCACTCCAATCTTATATATATTTAAGATTACTTATAGTTGTTTCTATTGGCTAATTTTAGGGTTCTGTAGATACTTCTCAAAAACCTTATACCGAGGGTGATGTGTCCTGTGTCCTGTGTCCTTCTGTCCGTCGCTCATAGTTCAAAGAAAGTGCTGAAATTAGAAATACTGGTGCAACTTTTTGACACAATTACAGGAAAAATATACGCAGAAGTTCAAAATTAAATGTGTGCACGACAATTCGATGTGGTAAACTCAAAAATTTGTATTTTTTTAAATTTTCGAGTAAGGTATCAAATGAAAGCTGCAGAATAGTAAAAGCTAATATTATGTAGGCCTAGTAGAAAATATATCTATGAGCGTTCCGTAATTTGCTGTTTCAATAAATTATAGGTTACTCAGTTGTGTATTTTATAGGTTGTCAGTGGTCTCTTATTCGGGGTAACCCTAAAGCTTACTAAATATTTTTTAAATATTTAATATCCTATTTTTTGGGGGGCTAAGCTCCCCTAGACTTATTATTGGGGGAGGGGCTGAGCCCCTTAGACTTATTATTGGGGGTTTCGAGCCCCTTGGGCCCTTAGGAGTCGGTGCCGCTGAAATTACTTACCATCAATGAGCTCATCAATCAACAAATGAGCTCATCATATGTAGTATAAATTACATTAATTGAATTTTTAAATCAAAATCGTCGGAAACGTTTTCGGGTAATATTTTTTTCTCCAAATTATTCATTTTTTTGGGGGAGTAGCGCCCTCAAATTTAGAGCTAAAATTAATTTCTTGATTTCACCTCGTGAAGTGTAATTTTTTAAAATCTGTATTTAAAATTTCGTCGAAATCGGCTTAGCAGTTCAGGCTCCACTCGTCTTCACATACGACCGAGAGACATTTTTTAAAAATCACTTTTTTGTTTTTTGGACCTCAAAATCCCAAAATCAAATTTTTGCGCCATCACAATACGTTCTTTTTACATGAGAAAGTAAAAAGGCGGAAGTCAAGTCCAGCACTATGACCTAAGAAGATAAAATAAAGGATTTTTCTGTCAATGCATTTCGGAAAAAATGTAATTCTTGTACATATCTCAATTCTATAACTTTGCAAAGTAAGTAAGTATGTCTCCAAATTTTGAAAAATTAGTCTATGATTATGGAATATTTCTAGTAAAGTTGGACTAATTGCCCAATCTAGGTGGTAAGTATACACGTACGTTTCACATCATAATATACTAGCCGTTAAGCCCGTGGCAACGGGCAGAATAAATATGTTTAAAAAAAGAGCTAGTTATAATAAAAATATTTAAATAGATATTTACTGTTTAAATAATAATTTTTATGCATGGAGCTTTATTACACAGGAATGGCTTAGACTAAGCCATTCATTTAGTGGTAGCGTTTTTGACTGAAGTGCAGGAAGTCACTGGTTCGATCCCAGCTTTAAGCTCATCAATTTTTAACGTTATAATTCATTTAGAGGTTAGTCGCCGTCGCCGTCGCCCGTCGTCGGGACACTACTCGATTATATAAATGATAATTAGGAGAGTCTAAAATGATCAGACTTTTTATAAAATAAAATAGACCATATAGCTATCAGTATAGTATTATTTGTCTCCCATAAGGCAATCGCCCAATAAGAAAGATTACGCATTATAATTCTATCCCAGTTCCAATTAAATAATAAAAAATATACAAATGTAATTTTTCCATGATTTATTAAACATGATGTTTAATTATCATTTACGTAAAATTGTCGGATAAACGATGTCTATTTCGAAGAAAAATTAAGAAGCTAGAACAGGAGACAGCGATAATTTAATAGTTTGACGACGTACCGACATTCATCAAAAGATATCCTCTAATTAAATTTTCGGAATATTAAAAGAAATATATTTCATCGATAAAAAAATAAACGAGATAAATCTTATCAGGCAAAGACGATAAAATCATCTATTCACTACTAATAGGCAACAAACAGAGATTAGTTCAAACGATTTTGTTGTTCAGTGTTCAGTTCAGATTTTACATCTAGTTGTTTTCTTTCTCTGATACAGCCATGTTGAATTCCCGAGGATTAATTTTTCTGTGTTTGACAGTGTTTTGTGTTGCTGTTAAAACGGAACTGCTTCAAGGAAGCTGTAGAGAAGGGTTCAAACAGTGCGAAATAGGTGCTTGCCTTTCAGACGAGTATATCTGCGATGGAATCATTCAGTGCCCGGACGAGACAGACGAAAAATATTGTATAGGTAAATTGACATCTATGACTACAAATATTACTAAGCTAGTCAGAGGATCGTGTCCTCAAGGGTTTGTGGAATGCGAGACAGGAGATGTATGCCTTCAAGAGAAGTACCTATGCGACGGAGATTTTTACTGTCCTGACAAATCCGACGAGAAATTCTGCGAACTAGTCACAACGGAGAAACCCCCCAAAACACAGTTAGAGCAAGGAAACTGTATAGATGGTTATGTGGAATGTGAAATAGGAGATGTGTGTTTGCAGACTAAGTACGTCTGCGACGGAGAATTTTACTGCCCGGACAAGTCTGACGAAAAGTACTGTGGTGAAAAGCCGTCGGTCGAAGAACAAACTTCTTCCAACACGGCAAACGATGAAACGACGACAACGGAAACCGTTTCGACGACTCAATCTTCCGACGAAGAAGTAGATCCAAGCTCGGGTGAAAAAGACGACGATTTCTTGTTAAGTGAGGATGCAGATCACTGCACACATTACAAAAGAATGATAGTTCTTGTGAGACGGGTACATATGAAGCTTGTTAAGATGGAGCAAAAGACTGCCCGTCATATCAAACATCTGATCAACGAAATACTGATGGAAGCCGGCATGGAGAACATGTCTAGCTTGCTGGAACTTCACAAAGTCTGCAGCAACATGGAGAATGTTAGGCAGCCTCGTAGACACCACCATAAACATACAACAACCACCTCCACCACTACCACTACCACCAGTACTCCACCTCCGAAAACAACGTAACATCATAGATAGGTTCCCTTCTAATAATTCATCCTTCACTTTATGATTAAATATAATAACAGATTAGAAGGTATAAGCATCTTAAAAATATAATTTCAGTAAAAATCGAAGTTACCACCAATCTACAACGATGAAACCAAAATAATTTATCAAGAATATATAAGTTATTGATTAAAATGAATTATTAAAATATAAATTGACATATGCACATTTAACTGTATTTTTATTAAAATTAAAAGGCACATGCTCTCATCATGATGTAATTGTGTGAGAACTCATGGGAAAAAAGTAATAATAAATGTCAACAAAACATGTTATACCACTAAATTCAATTATACTATACTTGTCACACACATTATAAGCTTTCAGTCATTCTGTTAAAAACCAGGCATATGGTAATGGGTTGATTGATGATCCTATAAAGGTAATATTCAGTTGATTAATACAACGAATCCTGAAGTGCCAGAAATTGAAGTAAGTGTCAAGATTAATAAATTAGAAAAATTGACCAGAAAAAAAGTATTTTACTCTAAAATTGAAATATGATACAGCAAATAAGCATTTAATTTTAGTTTATAAAATTCAGTTAACTTTTTAATGCATAATATATCCCTTCAAAATTGAAAAATACATTGAATAAATCACTGAAATTATCTAGTAAAATAATGAAGTAAAATATATTGATCATTATTTTCCCAAACTAAAATGAGAATATGTTTCGAATAAAGTCTATATACAGAAAAACCCTTACTTACGTAAATTCGGACATATATTTGTTTCTTATTTTTTCATTTTATTTATTTATTTATTTTTTAATAAAATATTATTTCCTAAGAAGATAAAATAAAGGAT
>KZ651070.1:336399-364382 GCA_001010745.2 Gerris buenoi
CTGAAAAAAAAAAAAAAAAGAAATACATATTCACTAACATATTGGATCCATGATGCAGCCTCATTTTTTGAATCATAAATAAATAAAAAAAAATCAATTGTATCAAATCTTATAAGATTTAATTAAATTTAAGTGTTTCAGTTCAGCACATAATTAAGGCTATAAAACTATTTACTAAATTTAAAAAGCACACACAAAACTCTTGATATATATTGGATAAGGTATTCTTAACGAGATTTTGTGCAACTTAACATTTAAAATCTAATAAGACTATTAAGGCTTATAAACACTATAAGAGCACCAGACAGGTTTGAGTATTTAAGCAGGCCTGTCTGTAGACTAAATGAGAGTTCCAGCGACCATAAGCTAAATGTACACTACTAACTTTTTCTATACAATTTCAGCAAAACCTTAAGCAAAACGTATACATCAGGCAGTGACGGCAATAATGGGCTCGCAGGGCCCGCAGCGCGGGGGGGCCCCAGGGATCGAAGGGAAATAGAGGGGCCCCAACTAAAAGTTTACAGGGGGCAATATCTTACCGCCGCCACTGACATCAGGGGGTTTGGCAGAGCTCTGGTTTACACAATTTAAAGGCACAAATAATGCAAGCCTGAGTTGCCATGTTGACAGACTGTATAGCTTGCCTTATAGGATGCACCATCAGTTTTGACTTATCCAGTGACTATTACATTTGTAGGGGCCTTAAGATTAATATTGATAAATTAACAGTCACAAAACCACTATTTAATGATAATCAAATAAACATAGCATTAATGGTTGAGCATTATATTGGTGAATTAACAGATCAATTACTTCTTATTCTCTGTTGCAATTTTTTAAAATACTTCATTCGATCATAAAAGTGGGGTAAACTTTGATATTTATTAAAGAAAATAAAAGTCTAGAACACCAGATGAAACATTTAATTCAACAGTTTTCAATTGGTTAGATAACTCATTTAATACTTGACAATAAAGATATGACTTTTTTTATCATTAAAATAAATATACCTGTTTAAAAAAATAAGAAACCTAGACATTTTTTTTTTTTATTTACAGAAATTTTAATAAATATATTGAAACTACACTTAAAATAAAATAAAAGAGCTTACCTCTGGAAGACCAGAACCATATTGTTTTCGATTTCTCCTATGAGTGAGAAGTGGCTCTTTTTCTTCGGACACCATCTTTAATCAAGAAAATCTGAAAATAAATAATCGATTCAAATAAGTAAAAGTATAAAGAAAGTAAGTGCTTCTTAATGAAGAAGTCTAATTTACAAAATAAAACTTATATTATTATAAATATTGTCATGATTCCAGAACTGCGCACTCTGACCTGATACTAAAGCAATTCAACTTTGGCACATATACATACTGTGTATAGTATTGTACATGCACATGTACTATAGTGACACTGTTCAGTAGAATATAAGGTATCTCTTATGGAGCATATGCCTACAATGTGTCAGCAACAAGTGGCTGGTGGAAATGGGGGTTTTTTCCTACATCACGGTATGATCTCTTTTTCTTAAGTCTGCTATCCATCGTTCCTCATAGCTGTTACACTAGCATTAAAGAAAAAAACTTTGAAGTGTTAATTTGGTATTGGAAAAGCTGCAAATAAAATGTTACTGATGTCAGTGCTAAACGCTAACACCTTAAACTAAATAGTGCAATAAATGGTTGCCAGATAGTAAAGCAGACACTTATTGATATTATAATAAATGCATCAGATCAGGATATTATAAAAGGTGTAATAGGTGAGACCAGTAAGTTATTATCACTAAAATTTTTATCTACCGGTTTCTAAGCGGAGATGACTACTGCCTGACTAGTCACTAACTGTAAATGAAACCTGTATTGATATAAATCCTTGGAGTCATTCTTATAATCTGACATAATATAGCTCTATAACCTATTTTATTGTTTGGATAAGACATAATCCAATCCCATCAACAAATTGTGTGTTATATTTAAGGAATTCTATTAATACATTTCAATTTGTATCTCTACTTTAAAAAAATAGTTCTTTTATTGGTATTTATAATATATTGATGATTTGATTTGTATTCCCAAATATAATATTAATTGTTTATATTTTAATGAATCTATAGATATTTTACATTTAATCTGAACTCTTCACAAGTTAACTTCAATAAGCTTAATAATAGACACACTTTTATAGATTTTTGTAAAAGTAATGACCCATTGAATTATCAATATTCAGCTTTCTAGGTAGACAGGAAGTGGATCAAAATTTGGTTACAAGATTTGGAGGCTAACAAATCAATTAATGATGGCTAAATGAAAGTCAAAAGCTGCTTCAATAAATTAACATGTATTATTTTTACGTGGAGAGAGTTTCTTGGTATTCATTAAGATGATCTTCATCAACGCTCTTATTCCTAAAATTAATTAATAGTTAACTGATTAATTAACAAATGACTGATTATTTTCTTGTGATCAGAAATACACTATTAGTGCAAGTTTCAGTTTTCTAAGTAGTCAGGAAGGGGGTCAAATTTAGGTAACAAGACTTGGAGATGAAGCAAGTAATATAAAAGTGTGTAAAAAGGCCCTGGTGTCCCAATAAAAATGTTAAATAGTTTTCCTAGTAAGCAATTTTTTTTTCTTAAAAAAAAACTATTATGTAAAAATTAAAATGTGAAAGATTTTTCGATCTTCCTCTTTTAGACTGAATAAAAAAAAAAAAAAATCTTTAAAAGTAGAAATAAGCAAAAAGACGCACCGAGCCATATAAGTGTTTGCAGATATAATACTCTTGGAGGAGTAGTATGTGTCTGGTGTCTGACACCTTGGTGGCTGTGGGCCACATGCATCTAATGCATGCTAGAAAAATGACACCATTGAAATTAACTATAGTGGTACTGATGTAAGAAAACACCCTTAGTAAGCAGGAATAAAAAAACTGCATACATAAAAGTGTTGTGAGGCTAATAGTTACACTTAGGTTTGAGACATGGATAACAGACAGTAAGGACAAGCAATCCTTAGTAGACGAGAGCAGATGGTACTACATAAGATCTATGAACCGCATCAGATAAAGGCACCTAAAGAGTACATACCACTAACTAAAGAACTCATACACATCAGCTGGACATAGTCAGCTTTATAAAAGCAGGATGGAATCGGTGACTAGGACATGTGGTCAAGATGAAAGGTTGAGTCCCGAAAAAATTAATTTAACGCCTGCCTAGAGGTAAGAGGAAACCTAGGACTAGGACAAGAACTAGGAATAGGACAAGAGGAGACTGACCATTGAGTTATAATTTATAATGGAGGTCACAGTTCTACAAGGGCCTTATAAGTGTAATAGTAAAACTACACTGACAATTTGGAATCCATCTCCCTCATTTCCTTATTATCTCTTTATCATTACCTCATTTATACAATTTATTTATTCTTTTTCACATTTAATTTTTTAAAACCAATCCATATATTATAAAAATTAATCCAAATAATAAAAATAAATGTTTAAATTATCTACCAGTCATTTCCTTAACTTTAAGCCGGATAATAAGGGTCAAATAGTAGGTCTGTGGAAGCCCACCATAAATTATAGGCAAATTTTGTCTAAGATAAATTAAAAACTAAGCATATTCACACAGGATATATGACCTGATAAGAAAGTTGCAAAGGAAGAGATCAATTTTTAAAAACTTTTTTCTCTAAAAATAATGTTTATTGGCAAGGCCAATGGTTCTCGGAGAATTCTTTTTGTATTGGAAGGCTGGACAAAAAATAATTTATACCAATCTCTAGGCAAAGCCAAAATTGAAAAATGAAATATTTTTTTATGGAATAATTGTAAATTGAGAGATCTCAGAAGAGAGATAGGTACTCTATGCATGGACTACAAATAAGTATTTCCTAGTAAATGTACAACTTAAAAGTAAAACTCTTAAACAGTCAAGTTTGATCCACTTTAAGCCACAGATAACGTTGGATTTTGCTAGAGTGGTATGACAATAAAACTTTCAACTTTACTCTTCAAGTTTTGGCTAAGCTGTAGAATACGATAGTTAAGCCCGCAGCACACAGATTTGACCAGATTATTCATTGTATACATTGAACAAGATGTATATACAGATTAGACCCCTACATTTTTTAAAAAGTTAATACAACAAATATATTTTAATAACGCAATTACACGAGATCGATTATGTCTCTTTGCCACAATAGTGCTTAGAATAGAATAAAATAGTTTATTGGGCACCTGGCAACTGTATTCTAAAGCTGTTCCCAACTTTTATTTATTAGAAGAAAGGGCAAGTTCATATTGTGCCAGAGAAATTTCCTAAAGGGTGGTTAGAGGTGGCTCTAAATCTCGGCCTGGCACTTACAATACCAATGATATGAATTTACCAAAGGAAGAACATAAAACTCTAGTTGGAAACTAAAAATAAATTCCCCATTCTAGATGAGTTCTAAGAAAAGTATGTGTCCAGTAGAGTTCAATAAGAAAAAAACAAAAACACCTGCCTCTAATCATATACTAGTATAGGTAATTATGTATTACTCATCCAAAAGTAAGAAAATACACCAATTAATAGTAAGACATCATTTAATTTTAATTTGATAATCTCAGAGATAATTGTAAGTTAAACAGGTACAAAATACATCAAAATCTCTACTTGAAAGGGATAAATATTTAAAAATACTAAACAAACCAAATACTAATAAACTAACATTAATTTAATCTGATGTAAACTACATAATAACAAATTAAATACGTACTATTGTGATTCACATAAGACTTAAGACGAAGCTGAGCTGCATTCACGCATTGGATTTACGAATTAAAAATAAACATAACTTTAACAAAGTTAAACATTATCTCTACAAATGAAATGTTAATTCCAATAAAACCAAAATTACAAATGAAAGACTTCAATAACTACACAAAGGCTGTTAACTAACTGTTATTGGTTGAAAATCCTTGACAAATAAAAGAATTGCCAAATATCATAACAACTCCAAATCATTTACTTCTGTTAAACAAATAACAACAACTATATACACATAAATGACATTAAATGAGAAGAAAAATAATTTTAGATTAAAAAAAAAATATCTCGCACAAACTGATAAATCACATATGATAACTGATACGGGGTCTCAACTTGGTCAAGGCACAGTGCCAGATTTCAACCAGTTTCAGCAAAAGAAAATAGGAAATGTTTATGTTTTAAAAATGTTGTATTTCGCGCAAGCTTAGTGCTGCTAGATTTCGTTCTACTTCCAGCGGCTATCTTTCAATAAAAATACTTCACTGAAAAAAGACATAATTAATCAGTGTTGATGATATTTTGTTTAATTAAATAATCTTTTGTACGCTTTATTAATATATTGCTCATAAAATTTTAATCATTATACATAAATAAACACATATTTATGGATTTTACAATATATTTAGAGGATTTAATAATTAATTGCGTTTAAAAATTATGTTACCCACATGACTGTAACCAAAAAATAGCCTTCGTTAGTTTTTATTTTAAATTTGAAAGTCGGTGATAAGATAAAGTATGAACCGGGTTTTATAATGCTTGAACACGAATTAATAACGTATTTAAAATATAAAAGCGTAATTTTAATTGTATTTGAAAACTAAGTGAATAATTGGCAGTAACTATGATGAGAATTAACATAGCACGACGAGCTGCTAGTAGAATTAAAGCTAGCTCCTCCTTTTCATCTGTAGCTAGTATTCCGGTTGGTAATCGAGCTGTTAAACTGAATTTGTTATGAAAAGTTAACTATTTAGAGGGTTTAAGCTGAGATTAAGACAGTCAACAAATGGATTTTTCATTTAATGGCTAACTCCTTTGTCTACGCAATTCTTTGTAAACTCAGTTATGCAGAAAAGCACGTATTTGACATTAGTCCAAATACTTCTTTACCAAGCTATTTAAGAGGAAAAATAAACTCTTCACGTTATACTATGCCTTTCCTCTGTGATTTAGGGGTTAACTTGAATTAATAAAACTACCTAATTAAGTAGTTTCACTGCCTGATTAGTTGTTGTACATATCTTCTAAGTAAGTAAATCTGATAGATGTGTCCCATTGTCCAATGAGCTAATTTAGTAAACAAGAGGTGTGTTCTGAATCTCATTCTTGGTATCATGTTTAAAGTATTTTTCCGCTCTTCCTCTTCTTACGATGTGCTGTCCCAATCTCTTGTGCTGTTTTGCTATAGAAAGGTAGCATGAAGATAGCTTTTCAGTCACATTTAAAAAATTTCAAGTTACCTCTCTGTGTTTACTATATACTATTTGTTGTAATTTTCTTGAAAGGAGGAGCTCTTTGAGTCATGATATTATAGCTATAAAAGCCTATGTTTATGGGAAGCTGTCTTCGTACAACCCTTTTGTACCAATAGGCTAAAAGAGATGTTGGAAAATACCAAGGAAATAGATTATGTATCATTCCAGAGAGCTGGCGGGGCCATGTGAATTACATTACTTACCACGTCTGCTCAGCCATTACTGATTCAAGGGCGACAAGAGGTCGTGGGTTCAAACCCTCGCCGTGATGCTCTGATTTATGGCTCACTAATGATCACATCATACATGCTTCAGTTGTAAAATTTACAGAGGTATGACGCGTGAAGTTGCTAGAACTCTCTACCAAGGGGCTGGTAAAATGGGCCTAAAATGTGGCCTAATTGCTAGGTACAAACAGGTGGTTTGTCCTACCCGTCTAGTACTAGTACTAAGACATTACTTCTACTATTACTTTTATATCATACCAACTAACATGTTAAACTAAATTTAGTGTTAAAAACACCTCTAACATGCCAAACAATTGTTGGTAATACAATGAGACATTTCTATATTAGTTAAATTATTTAAAATTTTATTGCATGAAAATGTATATAACCTTACATAGAGGCTTAATCCTTCTTAAAGGGATCTGTGTAGCGGAGATGATATCAGTGGCGGCAATAAGGGCCCCGCAGCGTGGGGGGCCCTGGGGATCTGGGGTCCACTGGAATGGAAATAGAGGGGGCCCCACTAAAAGTTTGCTGGGGGGCCCCTAATATCTTACCGCCGCCACTGATGATAGCTTACTGGCAAAACTCTTGTCTCTTAACCAAGGTCTTTGCCAACTTACCAAGTGATGGTTTGATTCCCAGGGTGGTAACACATTTTTCAACACTGATGATACTTGCTCAATTATATACTTGCAATGTATTATTACTTTCACAGTCTTGGGAAATATTGGACTATGTCAGCTTATGTGACTAGAAATACTTGGTTGAAATATTGTTTTGACTTATGCTAGACTTAGACCATGCATGCACACACTGTTTTTTTTTGGGGGGGGGGACAAATAAATAAAAAAAAACCATCTCATGAGAGAAGAAATAAATCTATTAAGACTGTTGTAGGTCTTCAAGTGGTGCTCGGTACTGAAGCCTACTACTGCTTATCTTCAGAGGAGGAACTATCTATTAGAAACCATTAAGGTCTCAACACAATTTATGCTAGCTACCTTGGATTTGTAGAGGGTTTAATTATATATTTTCTGTTTTTTTTTTTTTTTTTTTTAATCTCTTGCCATAATCGAAATGATATCTTATTCAGTGTCTAATTTTAATTGCAGCCTTATTACTCGTGATTTTGAAATGCTCTTTATTTTATTTTCAGGAGGTGGAAAGGAGCAATGAATCTGATCCAATTACTATTGATAACCAGTTTGAGCATTTAGAGCAAGCAGTAACTCCCTTAGTAAGACTTGAGTATTCTAAGCAACTCGAATACAAACAAAATTTTACTAAATCAGTTGTTCAAAGCATTTATAAAAGAAAACCTTTACCCAAATTCAGGACCAAAATTTCACAAATAATACCTTCTGTAAGTATGATTTACTTTAACTGTTCCTATATTGTTTCTGCTCATTAGATTAGATTTATTTATTTATAATTTAAAGAATATACAATTTCAAGGAAATCTAGGTTTGTATAGACATAGACTATACTTACATGAGTAAAACGTAAAAATTTGTCTACCTAAATTAGCAAATTTTTGTACAGACTAGTTTTATTACATTTTACTGGTCATGAGTTAATATTTGTTATTGTAGTTTTATAACAAACTGATGTCTGTTTAAGCTGCCTAAAACAGGATGTGTACTAATGAAAAGAATAATGTGGGAGAGAATCCTTAATTTATTCCTTGGATATAAATAGGGGAAGAAAGAGAATTGAATAAGCTGTTTAATGATTACACCCCTGCAAAAACAGTACTTCCTACTTACTAACCTCAACTGGTTATGTTAGGAATGTGTCAGTAATGTGTTAATTTTATAGTATTTTTCACTCAGGTTTAATCTTTTTTTAAAGTATTATATATGTTTAAGTATGGCTTATTTAAGCTGTTTAATCTGTTTATGACTATTCTCTTTTCAGCCTGTTACTGAAAACTACAGGAACAAGGATGAGTTTAGTGTAAACACAGGTGTGGATGGTGATCCTAAAACAGTTGGATTTTATCTTGGTTCTCCTGCTAAGGGTGAGGTTATATGTGTTCCACCAATTGGACTGATAAACATGAAGAAAAAGCACATTGAAATATCACAGGTAAGTGCTGAAGATGAAAAAAATAGGATTATTCTTTTGTTAAGCGAGAATGTTTTAAAAATTTGCTTAACTCCCTAGTTAGTACCTGATTCCGACTACTGGAGAACCATTTTTAAATGTTAACTTTCCAAAAAAAATCTGAGATTTTGTCCTCCTGTAATTAACAAGTATTTTATAAAAGTAAAAAGGACTTTTACTTTTTTATAATTACAATTCCTATTAATCTGTCTTTGATTTAGCTATATCAAGAGTTTATCCGTGTTTCATCCTTGAGACCATGTCTACTGCTGCATGATGGTGGGTTTTGGCGAAATCTGGTGGTCAGATCTAACAATAAAGGAGAAACCATGGTTTCAGTGGTTGTTCATCCCGATGGAGCTTCTGAAGAAGTTACTTGTGAAACGATGCAAAATTTAACTGAATTTTTCTCTGGGAGGGATATTTGTTCTCTTTACTATCAGGCGTGGTGAGTTTTTACTAATCTCCTTTTTTGTTATAGAGATTTATTTTAATTTTTTAAAATTTCCATTATGTCCACATTAGAGCTTCATATACCTCTTTTAAAATTTTACTTTAATATTCCTTGATAATGATAAATGATTATTTTTTATTTGCAGCCCCCACACCAGATGTTCCAATAGTGTGAAACCGTATAAATTACTATATGGTAAGAAGTATTTATATGAAGAACTAGGCCCATATAAATTCCAAATCTCACCTGATTCATTTTTCCAAGTCAACACTAAAGCAGCTGAAGTACTCTACACGAAAGCACTTGAACTTGCCGAAGCCTCGGACAGATCTACTTTGCTTGATCTTTGTTCAGGCACTGGTTAGTAAGATCCTCGACTGTGTTTTTCTCCAATGTGTGATAGCGACTCATCATGAAAGAGGTGTAGTTCAATAACCAAACAACGTCTTCACACAAAAATTGTAATTTAAACAATTGACCGGTTTCGGCTGTTCTAAAGCAGCCTTCTTCAGATAATCTTGAGGTTACTGTATTGACTTCACAAGTACACTTGTACTCCTGAAGTCAATACAGTAACCTCAAGATTATCTGAAGAAGGCTGCTTTAGAACAGCCGAAACCGGTCAATTGTTTAAATTACAATTTTTGTGTGAAGACATTTGGTTATTGAACTACACCTCTTTCATGACTGGTTAGTACTTTTTACATGTAATTAATGTTTGAATTTCTATAATGCTTTTTAATTTTTATTCTGAATACAGCAACAGAGTTTGTCAAGACTAAATTATTCTTGGAATTGTTTTAATGAAAATATATTTATTTATCTCCAATCTTTTAATAGAGTGGTCCACATTTTGCTAATTATAATTTTGATTCACATGACTAAAGCATCCATATTAATATATGTTATTTAACTTACTTACTAACTCCTTGATGCAACAGTATACAAGAGGTCAGAACCTGCCATATGGCTCTTTTATAATATTGTAGTTATGGAGGCAAGAATCAGCATCCCCACTCCCAGTACATAAACTATTGAGTAGTTAAGTTACCCACTTTTATAGTCTATGTCTTCTGGCGTAAGCCCCTCAGATTTTATTTTTTTTTAAGTTGCCCATTTACATCACAAAACTATGTGAACATCACTCCTGGGTCCCCTCTGGATTTGGTTATTAATAAACCTTTTTTTACATTATTATAAATGTTCTCCGTTTGTAAAATGTGTATGTTCATCTGTGTATAAAATTTTAATTTTATTGTATTTAATATTTTCTGTTGCCATAATTGAAATTTTACTTTTTTTTCAGGTGGAATCAGCATATGTGCTAGCTCTGAGGTTCGAGGTTGTATTGGTATCGAGACTTTAGAAGAAGCAGTTAAAGACTCTGTGGCCAATGCCAAACTCAATAATGTAACAAACTGTCATTTCATAGCAGGGACTGTTGAAAAGGTTCAAGATTTACTTGTTATTATTATTTATACAAGATTTTAAAGAAGGGGTAACATTACTTTTTCTAGCAAGCATAAAGGTGGAGATTCACATGCCGTCAACTTGGGGAAGTAGCTTGTATGTCAAAAGAGGGTATTTGACAGTAACTGCCATACTAAGGATTTTTATTTATTTAGTAACAAGTAAAATTACATGCTACCTGCATTGTGCAATGCCTAAATGGCAAACTGAAGATACATTTGCTAGTAAAATTGCATGCAAGCTGATGTGTGGTATCCCTGTAGAGGCATGTGAGAATCGTAGCCAGTATTACGCTTGACACGTTACCGACTCTGAACAGCATTTTTTACAACACACAATACAAAACAATAAATAAATAACGCAATGTTTACTTCCACAATCAGTGTCAGCCAGCTACTGGCTACTAACCCACACCACACCACTTGCATGTTGCATGCCAAAAAAATCAAATCTCGTGCAATCTGCTTGCTTGCTAGCTACAGGCATGCCATTTAACATATACATGTGTTAGTAGATGTAATGTTATTGTGCAAACTACAGGCATGTGTACCTCCACTTTAAAGGAGAAGCGGGTACTTAGCCCTAGTTATATATTTCGTCATCAAATCAGACTGCTCTAAGTCTATTGACAAAACTTACTTGAGCTCTGCACTTTTTAGTCTTAAGGTTAAATCTTGTGCTTGTCAATAGTTAATCACTATGCAATATTATATAAATTGTGGTAACTATAGTGATACAGTAGAATCCCGATATATCGTATCTTCAAGGGGTTGAAGAAATAATACGATATATCGAGTAGTTCACTAAATCGGGATTATGAAATATTGATGGTAAAAAAAGAAAAATTAATGTAATAATTAAGACTTGTATTTATTTTGCACATAAAAATACACTGTGTATGATCATAAAAAAATTAAATATGTACTTGGTTTAAAAAAAAATTATAATTTGTTTTTTTGAATTAAACCATTTGTTCGGGTGTTATCCATAGCATTTTATCCGAGTAGAACAGAAGGAGGTAAACAATCAAATCTTGGAAAAGGGTCCTCTCCTTTCATATACGTTTAACCGCGATTTTTCTCAGAATTATAAGAGTTATTCCTTCATCTAGAATCTAGGCTGTCCAGGAATTACATTTGGTTTGGACACAATCACACTCTCCCCCCTGAGTCTTTGTTTAATGCCGATCAAACGTCACGCGAGAGTTATAATTTTTTCCCCGAAGAATGTTCCCTCCAATAGGTTCCTTTGCAATTCGGAATTAATAAAAAAAAAAAAAACACTTAATTAATACTAGAGGTATTGTTCCTCTAATTGCAGTGAAGTGTGAACTGTTGTTATTTTTTTCTGAGTAGAGTAAAACAACAGATATAGCCAATAAATAAGCAAAATCTTGGAAATTTCCCCCTCCATTCATACGTTTTATCGGGATTATTCTCCGAATTATACGAGTTATAAGACGTTTATGTTCACCTCGAAAGGGGAAAAAAAACGTTATACTGAGGGGACTGAAATACATTGGTTTTATACCAATTATCGGGATTTTTTCAAGGGACTGGCAATAATATACTATTTATCGGGATATATGATATAACGGGATATGAAATACCGGGATTCTACTGTATTAGCTTTCATTGGTTCAGGAAAAGTATTTAATGAAATGATTGTATTTCACATTCCTTTATGCAGCTCTATTCAAAATATATAGCTGCCTATTGGACTAAATATATTAGGAATAACTGCATATTTGAATGCATAATACTTGGGATAATTACATATTTTAAGTACAAATTTCGAACTTTTTAAATGCATAAGTGTATAGTGGTCCAAACTCTATTAATAAGATTAAAAGCGATCAATTTTATTCAAATTTTATATCACATTGGCTAAAAGAGAATTAGATTTTTTTATTTTTTATTTTGTATGTTTTAGAAATTGATAAAAGCCTTAAAAGATTTGGACTGTTCCCCTGATATTGTCACAGTACTGAATCCAGGACGAAGTGGTATTAGTAAGTATTTTGTGTTTGTGCAATTAAATCTAATATTAAAATAGACTTTCTATGACATTTACTATTTTATTTCTACAAAAAACTTTTTTTATTCCTGATATGAAAATTGAGTAATTTTTGGCCCAAGGAGACTATTTTCTGTCTGACTACTAAGTTAAATTGTATTATTTAATTTAAAGTTATGAGGTTGCTTTTAGGTTTCTGTACAAAGTAAAAAAAGAAACCTTATATAACGGCTCTGTCTGTCCGTTGGCTTGTTTCAATTCATAAACTACTATAGAATTATGACTAGAAAGGAATAAACTATCAACTAAACATATAACTAGATACAAACTAGATAAACTATTGAACCATAGAAACATGAAATTTGGTACACAGGTGCAACTCGATATTTTAGACAACTGGACAAATTTTGGAGTTTTTACACTTAATATTTTCAATATGGCGGGTGACTAAAAAACAGTTTTCAGTTACCATGGCATGTTATACATCAATTTAAAGGTCTTGAAGTGTAGAAAAAGAATATGCAACTATTACACTTAATAATTAAACTTAATCTTACAGAAACCGGCGATTATCACCTCACGTACTTATGTGAAGCGCGCCTTATTTGTTTCCTTCTGGTTTACTATTCTATTCTCATTATTTTATTTATGTATGTAGTTTGTATTACTCTCTTGTGGCTTTTTTTTATTTTTAATATTCGTTCTGTTGAAATGAGTTACTCCTAAGGATAACTAAGTACTTGAACAGGAATCCCTACCTCCTCTCTTTTGCAATCAGTTAAACAGCTGGCCCAATACAGGCTTGGCCGATTGCACAATTTCATTTATTTTTTTTATTTATATTTCCTTAATCTCATTCGCCACAAACTATTAAAAAAATAGCTGAAAGGTGCAAAATCTTAGAGCTGCTTTTAAGAAATATTTATTAAATGTTACATGAATATTTGTGTACTTTTTAAATGTTCAGTTATCTTTCAATGTTCTTAAAATAAAACTGATAATGTATTTCTCTTTGTTTTTAGTGAAAAGTGCTATTAAAGCTCTGCGCAACTGTCCTACAATACGAACCCTTATCTACATATCCTGTAAAGCAGATAACCCTTTTACCATGAACAATTTTGTTGATTTGCTGAATCCAAAATTTGACAATACACCTCCATTCATCCTGACTGAAGTTCAACCAGTTGACATGTTTCCTCACACCAAACACTGTGAACTAATCATGGTCTTCAAAAGGTAGCATGAGCAGCAGCCATCAATTGTTTAATATTTTGTAAATAATCAATTGTATCATTTTGTACATAAGCCAGGCAATTTAGAAGAGAAAAATAATAAATAGCTCTATGTTTAAAAGCGTTTTAATTAAAAATTTCCTCTTAATCTCTAATTGTTTATTATTGGAATTTGCTGGTATTACCTGATTACTATAAGACTCTGGCATAAATTAATTTGGTTCGAAAGCTTGAGCGCACATGATATGACAGTACTATTTAAAGTATATTTGCAAAGAGAATTGCTCTGTGACACTTAGATTGGCCAACTTATGTGATGAAAAAATAAAGCCACTGGGCAGTTATCCAGTGACTTTTTTTGCCTAGTTGGCCCTACCATTTTAGTTGTCTACTGTAGTAATGTGTGGATGGCTAGTATATTGAAAATAACTACTTTTAAAAAATTTTCGATTGTGGATTTTTGTATACCTTTCAATAAGAAGTTAATAAGAATTAATAGTTATTTACGCAACAAGGGAGAGAAGTATGTTTTCCAGCTCGAGGTTAAGTTTTCTCCTGAGGCAACGCCGAAGGAGAAAACTTCATTAGTTCCCGAGGCCGTAAGGCCGAGGGAGATAACTGTAGTATTAGCTCTCGAGGCTTGCCGAGAGAGATAATCCTGAGAGTAGAAATACTTCGATCCATGTTGCGTATTAAATTTTATCTACGACTAGTACACCATGGGTAATAGCTATTAAGTTTGTAAATATAAAAGTTTTACCTACAAATTCACGCAATTTAAACACCTTAAACTGATATTTAGTTACTTGATTTATTAAAATAACAATTCTTATACTAAATATATACGTTTTTAATTTAATTACGTTTTGTTTGTTTTTAATTTAAAGACTGTATGATAACCTAAAGTAACCTTCCCAAAAAAAAGTAAACAAAACTGCTAAAAAAACAACAAAATACTTAAAATATACCTAAAAAATACCTTTTAAGTTGGTATGACTGTTTTTTTACTCCCAAGGGAGGGAAGTAACACTTCCCTCCCTGTTATTAGCAATGTAAAGTCTACTTAAGTCGTAGATAAAAATAATTAATCAAAGGTTTATAAGAATTAATACCGCCAAACAACTTGAAAAAAATATTATCTCAATCAGTGCATCTTAGTAAATTTAAATTCTTTGAGACTTTTCATAAAGAAACCAGTCAGTGTCATCCATTGTTTACTATCACTATTTAAATATTTCAATACATATTTAAAAATCAGTTGAACAAAAATAAAAAATCATGTCAGACATTGTAGCCTTAGTGCAGGTAATTATGTGAGGTATTTTCTCTATTATTAAGTTCACTACCTGATTATCTGTAAGTGGGGAATCAATTATACTTGGAAAAGATGTAATAAATTTGAATATACTTATTCAATTTAAATTTTATTATTGCAAAGTGAGTTAACTAAAGAATTTTTTTTTTTAAGATTCAAGTCCCATAGTTTAATTAAAATTATTTTCAAAACTATTTTAGACATTCATACTAAATTTGTCAATGAGTGTGGGTTTCTTTGTATCCTTGCCAGGCAATATTGCTTATTTTCAGTATGATAGTGCTTTCATATCTTAAATAATAATTAGTTTATTAGAGTTAACCCATAACTGGTATCGTCGGGTCAAAATGGACCTAGCGTATCTTTATCTTACCACAAATTGGTGGCTGTAGCACTTAGATGGTGGAGGCTCGGTGACTTCTCACACAATGAGCACCTGAGTTAACACCTCAATTTTTACTTCAATTTGAGCATTAGAAGTGTCTGTTTTGCGACGCCCGGGTCAACTTTGACCCGATAATTGGGTCAACTTTGACCGATAATTTTTTTTTTTTTTTGCATTTTTTAATAAGTGTGTTTATGCATGTAAGTGAAAATAAAGTTAATTTTTCAAAAATTTTAATGTTTGCCTTTAAATTTTGGAAATTGTATTTTTCCAATATTTCAATGTCAATGTAGAACTTTTTTTAAATTAAGGCTAATACCATAAACATTTTTTATAAATACTTGAAAATATTTATGAACCTGTTGGAAACAGTNAAAAAAAAAACTGAAATAGTAACGACAATAGTAAATGTAATAAAATATAATAAAAGTTGTGCTATAATCATTGTAGATTAAATAGATCAGTAAACAGCCATCATGGAATATTACTTAAAATCTATAATAATCTGTCATTCAATCAATAGTTATGAAAAACATGTTTTCTTAGGCTAGGCGCACACTAGTCTCCAGTGTGCACCTAGCCTTTGGGTGGCCATGATAAATGTCTGCTGGTTCTTTGGACACTGCTGTTCTTAGCAGGTGCTGAAGGATTTCATGTATTAGGCGGGACCTATTTTTGTTCTTAATGAAATTCATTCTACTAAAAGTTGATTCACTTGTGTAGGTTCAAGCAATTATGATCAGGATTAGTTTTAAACAATTTATTTATCGTCATTTTTTAGGCGTTTAATTTATTTTCTAGCAACGAAAGATAATGGGAAAAATATCACGAGTTTTACGTACGGGCGAGGGCCACACTATATTGTACTGAGGGCCGCGTAGTGAGTACCCCTGGCCTAGATGCTATAACATGGTTGTTTGTACATAATATGTATGTACTCCCCGAAACTGTAACCTCCACAAAATATAATCACTATTAAATAAACCAGCAAAAGCATTATGTTTCTAGTAGTAGCCAGGTTAGTCAATATTTATAATGTCTTGGAAGCTAATTTTTCCCCAGAAAAAATACTTATATGTTTAAGTTTATATTTAAATAGACTGCATCTTAGAATTTTTTGATCCAAATTATCATAACCTTTATCAATTTTTTTTTTTTTGTTTCATTTTTCTTTAGGAGTTTTTTGAGGGTAACTCTCCCAAATGTGGAGCTATAATTAATTTCTCAACATGTGTGCAAAATTTCATTCAATCAGCCTGGTTATTTGGGCTCCACACGTCTTTGCACAGTTTTCGCTTCCTTTTTCTCTTATCACAAGATTTTGTTGCCCCTCCATAACCGATGCCCAGCTAGCCCATTTGTAGATCAGAGCTTAACTGCAGAAGATCGGTTTGGACTCAATTCCCCTTCTTTTATAACTTTGTACCCCTATTTCTCCTTTAGGGATCTAATCTCAGAAAATCCCTTCTCAGAAATTAATTTAAATACTTAATTTATTTTAGCATTTCAAAGAAATGTGACAATAAGTATAGTAAGGGCAACTTAGTTTCAAATAGGTATATGACCACAATCTTGAATCAAAGTGGACGATTGGAAAACACTTTCAGAAAAGGTGTTTTTATCATAAAAGGAAGTTAACTACAAAATTTCAAGGTTCCGGTGATAAACTATACTGTTTTTCAGTGCATTTTCATTTATGAGAATAACAATAACTACGGTGGATTATTTGTGATAACAATACAGTAATACATTTAATATCGTGTTATGAATATGTTGCATCTAAGTTTTTATTTAGACTTATAGATTTTTTTAATTTATATATGTAGTTATACATAATTTTATTTGGATGAGAGGGATACTACTCGACAATGTGCTCTGGTTTTGACTTTCGGAAATCTGGTAACCTTATGTTTTAGAAGATTATACTGTGGTAGTAGGTCTTCCCACCATTATGTTTTACATGTATTGAAAGCATGGTGATCTGCACTCAGCTTCATGTCCAAAAAATTCAGCTAAAAATGTTTTCATAGGTGAAATAAAATAAAGTAACTAATCCTAGTGTAATTTTTACTCTTTAATTAAAGAATTGGTAATATTAAGAATTTCTCTCAAATCAAGAATGTTTTTTGTTTTTCAATTATTTAAACACACATTTATGAAGCTTATTAATAATGAATAAAAATTAAAGAGAAAAACAGTTTTTATACAACATATAATTAATATTATCTAATATTAATTTTGATCCACAACCCTAATAAATAAAATGTTGAACCATTCTAAAACAATATTTTGTCAACTTACCCTATGTACTATGGTAACTATTTAAGTTGTGAATGTGTTCCATCTCTGCTCTTCTTGAAGTAGGTCTATAAAAAATATTAACATTATAAAGATCTCTGTAAGAAATCATACCTACCTCTATTTCATAAACATTTATTATGGTCACCTCATTAGGATATGGAACTAGCGCATCGTCACAAAACTCATAATGGTGATGTGGAAAAATAGATTAGAAGATTTATATTCATTTTATAACAAGCAAGAGTAGAGAAAGAATATTTATTTTCCTGTTGACTATCAGCCTAAATCTCTATTATGCTCACTATGTTCTTCTTCTCCAATTAAAATAGGTACTAGTCAAACTGTAATGAGTGGGAATAGGTGCTTCCTGACCAAACTCCAACTAATTCAGCACAATACAGTAAGTAGTCTTAACAGTAGTGATTCCAGATGTTCCTACCATGTTGCAGTGTTAGCTTTAACTTTAACAGTATATACTGAGGACCTCTAAACATGTTAACTACACTTCTTAACTTATTAAGGAGTGCACCTTAAAAACGTTAATTGAATGTGCCTTGCCCTCTGCGGAATTGCTTATTTCTATTTTTTATAATAGAAACCTATAGTAAATTATTAATAACTCGTACACATATTATATACACAATCCAATAGAATATCTCTGAAACTTTTCCGTCCAGTAATCTTCACTCTTAGAGATTGAGGATTCATATAAGCTGTGTACATTATGAGTACAGGCAATATTAGGCTTGAGACATCGAAACCTCAATGATTTTTTTTAATTTACAAACGTAAATAAGGAACATCGTATGTTATTATTAATTTCCTACATTTTTTTATTTTACCAAACCTTATAAGGTGTAGTCTTGTTAATCTGTCTCAAACAATTGTGTTTCCAGATGTCAGTGATTGATTAAGACATTTGAAGGAGTGCTATTACTTCCTGTGCTATTTTTTTTCTTTTGGATTTTAGTCCCGTTAGACAGCTTATTAGGTCATTACAGGACAGGGGTTATCCGACCACTTTACTCATCTACTCGATGAGATCATCAGTATCAGTGATTATTTCCTGTGCTATTGTTACATGATATTATTTATTTATTTATTTTTGATACACATAAACACAGTAGGGGCAGAAGGAAATAAAAATAAAATTCACAGGTGAAGGTACAAGTGATGTAAAGGGTAAAAAGCTTCATATCCTTAGGCTAGTGACACACTTCGCCACCCGGGTAGCGCCAACAGGTGGCGTGCCACTTGCTTCCGCCACCTGTCTTGCGCCACCCGAGTTTTTACTTTTTTCAGCCAGTTGAGAAATGGACTCGAAGAAGATAGCTGTGCTTGCTTATCATTATGTTCGTTGAAGAAGGGAAAAAAGGCGTTTTTGGATTCATCTAATAATTTCAGACAAAAAGAATACCTACTAGTTTATCATACAGTGTACCCCTGTATCAAAGAGGACTAACATTTTTTAAATTTTTACCGAATTTCACGTGGAACTTTCAACAATTTGCTTAAAATATTGAAGAACAGTTTGGACCATCAAAAACTCTTATATGAGGGATGCAGTTGGCCCCTGATTTACTTTCCCCTACTTTTGATTGAAGGAGTTGGGGCTGAGTGGCAGAGACTTGGGTGGCACCGTGTGACAGGCTCAATTAAGAACAATGGGCTGACTGGGTGGCGCCACCTGTAGGTGGCGGCTAGACCGTGGGACGGTCGACCAGGTAGTGCCACCTCGTGTGGTAGGTTCCATTCTGTTCTCATTGACGACCGGGTAGTGACACTTTAATGTGCATCTGAAAACCGACTGTGGTTGGCTCGGCTTGATACTGCCTTGCACATTATTCGGGGGTGGACTATGTTAACTGAGGCACTCGGTGTAATGTAATTTAACACCTAGAACTTCATAGATTTTTTTCTACTTTCTATTTGTAAAGGTTTACAACAAGATGACAGCAATGTAGTTGTATTAAAAACCTTTTTACTCCTTTATGACCCTCACAAAAAGAAGAGATGTGAAGATATAAATTCTTTGAATCCCTTTAACAATAGCCTCTAATATTAAGGTAAATTCAATATTAAAATTCCACTGACTGTTTATTTTTCTCTAATGATTATTGTTTTATTATGCAAGATAGGTACTATGACAATCCAGAAAACAATTGAGGTTAGTTTAACAATAATAAACAATACAAGATTCACAACGATACTAGATCGATAAATCATAACAGAGAGATGATTATTAAATCAAGTGCCATGATTATTAAATGAAGACATAAATAACAAATGTTAATTGCCGACGGATACTCTGGTTTCTAACATTTCATATCTATATTTTAAAAGAAATTGTTGAGTCAAGTTGATGTTAAATATACCATTTATAGAGCTTGGTACAATTTTATATAAATCCTTTTTTTATGGCAGAAAATACTCCATAACACCTTACTTAGTATGTCTACTTACTTATTTACTTATATATTATGTCTACATAATGTCTTGCTTAATGCCTTACTTATTATGAGAGGGAAGAATTAATGTATTGACTAAGGTTAACATTTTAAATTACCCCTGTTTTAACCATGTTTAAGCAGTCGTGCCCGGTTGTTATATACCTAAGCAGGAATATGACAAAAGGAGAGTATCTATTATTTATATCAGATCAAATAATTAGCTCACACAGCTTAGTTTTTCATATTTGTGGGATCTGCTCTTGTTTAGGTTAGTGTATGTACAGCTAATAGGAGTACTTGCACACCTAAGTGAAATATTCACTACAATTGGTATTGACAAAGAAAAAAACTATCTTTTTAGTTACTGATGCCCTATCAGATAACAAAATAGCCAGTTAGAACAAATTTTCTAGTAACAAGCAAATATAAATAGATAAATCTTATTAAAACATAATTTAAGAATAAACTAACTATGAAAGGTAGGTTTCAACAGATATCTTCGCAAAAAACAGTGGTTAACAGAAATTCTTTCTTTTATTTATCAGGTGAGAAAGGTCGGTGACAAGGGTGTCTATTAGGAGTNAAAAATAAATTATTGGTATTCTTCTAACAAAAACAAAAAGAAAATCTTTGGCCCTTTGGTAAATTTAATAATTATATTTAAAGATTTCTATCTCTAAAATTGCGTAATTTAGTCATATTTCCAAGCTTAGATTATATTTTTCGTTTCTCTAATTAATAATGTGCCTATTAATATTAGTCTATCAAACATTGCAAGGGGTAAAATTTATTTATTTTTTTTATTTGTAAGATAAAATTAAACATAATATTAATTTTTGAGTTAAATTATAGTCCACTCAGTTTCAATGAAAAGTAATACAAAAAATTAAAAATATCTGTAATTTATAAATTTGTTCTTTAAGTAATGTAGATGATATGCGATTTTAAAAAGTACATATACTTAAAATATGAGCAATCTTGATTATAAATTCCATTTTTTTTTATCATTTGAATTATGAGTGGTAGTATAAACTTAAATTCTACCTAGGACCAAAGATATTTCATAAATAGCACGTTAAAACTGCTCTTAAATTAATTTCCCATTCAAGAGCCATTTTATAAAATGAATTTATTCAAAAAAACAAAAAAACAAAAAAAAGCATTTTGCATTATTTTTGATAACATTTACATGCGTATCATATTAATAGAAAAAACAAGAGAAAATAAAAAATAAATAAATTTAAACATAAAATAAAATAAAAGCAGACTTATCTAAGTTAGTTAAAAAGTTAATATTAAAAAATCTTCTACTTTAAATTAAGCTTAAGGCAAAATAAGTAAGTATTTACAAAAGCAATGTTTTATAACATAAAAAAAATAAATAAAAAATAAAATTGCTTCGTTACATTTAATGGTAGTCAAGCTCTATTTCTCCCCCCCCNAACAGTGGTTAAATTTTGAAGTGGATATAGGAGATTGAATAGGTAATATTAAAAATAGTGAAATTTTGGTCATCATTTATAATATAACACTAACAATTTAAATATTATTGTATATCTACAATTATCAAGGGTTAACAATTGATTGAAGGAGTTGGGGCTGAGTGGCAGAGACTTGGGTGGCACCGTGTGACAGGCTCAATTAAGAACAATGGGCTGACTGGGTGGCGCCACCTGTAGGTGGCGACTAGACCGTGGGACGGTCGACCTGGTAGCGCCACCCGGGTGGCGAAGTGTCTCACCCCCTTAATCAAAGTAGGGTTTATAAAGTTAATACTTTTCCTATTCTATAAGAACTTCAGGAATTTTTTAACCTACTTTAGGCGAATTAAAAAAAAACAAGCATATAATTTTTTTGTGTGTGTGTAAACGTTGAACTTAGATAGATGAAATATAACACCAATCGAATAAAATGTTTGAGATAGAAGTATGCTTGTTTTAGTATGGCAAAGCATTATGTTGCTTTTAATGACATTAGTAAATTGCATTATACTAAAACTAATGTCAGCTATATTTTTCTAATGTTAATTTACTTGAAAGAGCTGCAGTATGTTATATTATTAATATTGTTATGTCTAATGCCTGTTAAGATAACACGATTACATTCACTTGATGCTAAACAAATGACTCTTAGCTACTTGAAGATATCATAACAACTTCAATAATTGATGTCACAAGTCAAGCATGAAGTGAATTTAAATATATTGCATCATAAATTATGTTATGCATTGATTAAAGTTTTCAAATAGCAATAATCGCACCTCAGTAAATCTTCATTGGTTACGATAATGCCTCTGCGCAAGATTATGCATTGATTAGTAAACATTATAATACTGCTTTTAGTGCATCAACAACACATCTCAGGTGCACTAATGTTTTAGCACACATTGCTCTCTAAAATTTGCCTTATGAATCTATCATATTTTTTAAAAAATCCCCTAAAGATCACTCCTTTAAACCCAGTGGCTAATTGCCACCATGTAATTATTACTTTTTCATTTTTATATTCATTAAATTTAAATATTTTCTCCGACCAAGAATGGAAAAGGGCAAAATTAGACAGAAATATATTGAGTTTAAAACTTCTTTAATGTTTTTTTTTTTTTTATTATACATATGCTCTTTTAAAGACTAAAACATTATACAAATTAATAATTCATTAAGATTAATATTCACTTCTTTGAAAGAGTTTTTATAATTATTAATTCAATGAATTTAGACTATAGACTACATCTTAGAATTTTTTGATCCAAATTATCATAACCTTTATCAATTTTTTTTTTTTTGTTTCATTTTTCTTTAGGAGTTTTTTGAGGGTAACTCTCCCAAATGTGGAGCTATAATTAATTTCTCAACATGTGTGCAAAATTTCATTCAATCAGCCTGGTTATTTGGGCTCCACACGTCTTTGCACAGTTTTCGCTTCCTTTTTCTCTTATCACAAGATTTTGTTGCCCCTCCATAACCGATGCCCAGCTAGCCCATTTGTAGATCAGAGCTTAACTGCAGAAGATCGGTTTGGACTCAATTCCCCTTCTTTTATAACTTTGTACCCCTATTTCTCCTTTAGGGATCTAATCTCAGAAAATCCCTTCTCAGAAATTAATTTAAATACTTAATTTATTTTAGCATTTCAAAGAAATGTGACAATAAGTATAGTAAGGGCAACTTAGTTTCAAATAGGTATATGACCACAATCTTGAATCAAAGTGGACGATTGGAAAACACTTTCAGAAAAGGTGTTTTTATCATAAAAGGAAGTTAACTACAAAATTTCAAGGTTCCGGTGATAAACTATACTGTTTTTCAGTGCATTTTCATTTATGAGAATAACAATAACTACGGTGGATTATTTGTGATAACAATACAGTAATACATTTAATATCGTGTTATGAATATGTTGCATCTAAGTTTTTATTTAGACTTATAGATTTTTTTAATTTATATATGTAGTTATACATAATTTTATTTGGATGAGAGGGATACTACTCGACAATGTGCTCTGGTTTTGACTTTCGGAAATCTGGTAACCTTATGTTTTAGAAGATTATACTGTGGTAGTAGGTCTTCCCACCATTATGTTTTACATGTATTGAAAGCATGGTGATCTGCACTCAGCTTCATGTCCAAAAAATTCAGCTAAAAATGTTTTCATAGGTGAAATAAAATAAAGTAACTAATCCTAGTGTAATTTTTACTCTTTAATTAAAGAATTGGTAATATTAAGAATTTCTCTCAAATCAAGAATGTTTTTTGTTTTTCAATTATTTAAACACACATTTATGAAGCTTATTAATAATGAATAAAAATTAAAGAGAAAAACAGTTTTTATACAACATATAATTAATATTATCTAATATTAATTTTGATCCACAACCCTAATAAATAAAATGTTGAACCATTCTAAAACAATATTTTGTCAACTTACCCTATGTACTATGGTAACTATTTAAGTTGTGAATGTGTTCCATCTCTGCTCTTCTTGAAGTAGGTCTATAAAAAATATTAACATTATAAAGATCTCTGTAAGAAATCATACCTACCTCTATTTCATAAACATTTATTATGGTCACCTCATTAGGATATGGAACTAGCGCATCGTCACAAAACTCATAATGGTGATGTGGAAAAATAGATTAGAAGATTTATATTCATTTTATAACAAGCAAGAGTAGAGAAAGAATATTTATTTTCCTGTTGACTATCAGCCTAAATCTCTATTATGCTCACTATGTTCTTCTTCTCCAATTAAAATAGGTACTAGTCAAACTGTAATGAGTGGGAATAGGTGCTTCCTGACCAAACTCCAACTAATTCAGCACAATACAGTAAGTAGTCTTAACAGTAGTGATTCCAGATGTTCCTACCATGTTGCAGTGTTAGCTTTAACTTTAACAGTATATACTGAGGACCTCTAAACATGTTAACTACACTTCTTAACTTATTAAGGAGTGCACCTTAAAAACGTTAATTGAATGTGCCTTGCCCTCTGCGGAATTGCTTATTTCTATTTTTTATAATAGAAACCTATAGTAAATTATTAATAACTCGTACACATATTATATACACAATCCAATAGAATATCTCTGAAACTTTTCCGTCCAGTAATCTTCACTCTTAGAGATTGAGGATTCATATAAGCTGTGTACATTATGAGTACAGGCAATATTAGGCTTGAGACATCGAAACCTCAATGATTTTTTTTAATTTACAAACGTAAATAAGGAACATCGTATGTTATTATTAATTTCCTACATTTTTTTATTTTACCAAACCTTATAAGGTGTAGTCTTGTTAATCTGTCTCAAACAATTGTGTTTCCAGATGTCAGTGATTGATTAAGACATTTGAAGGAGTGCTATTACTTCCTGTGCTATTTTTTTTCTTTTGGATTTTAGTCCCGTTAGACAGCTTATTAGGTCATTACAGGACAGGGGTTATCCGACCANGGGAGATATTTGGGGTTTTCCGGTTTTATTGGAAACCATGAGTTTTTATCATGGAAATTGTCGTATCTCCCAAACTGTTGGTCTAATCTTAATATCGCGTTTCTTTTTCTTTTTAAATTATAAATTAAAATAAGTTAGAATATCACTAGACATAAATAGTTTCTTTAAACTCTTAAATAGGTTAACTTTTTTTTTTATAAATAAATAATTTTATTCTTATGAAGTTTACTTTAATTATTATTAGAAATACATCGACGTTTACCCGAATCAGCTAACTTGTGCTATAACATCAGTTAATTTGAGTCAAGTTAAAAAAAGAAAATAAAATATTCAATATTTCTAACAAAACAGTGGTTAAATTTTGAAGTGGATATAGGAGATTGAATAGGTAATATTAAAAATAGTGAAATTTTGGTCATCATTTATAATATAACACTAACAATTTAAATATTATTGTATATCTACAATTATCAAGGGTTAACAATATTTACTTAGTCAAATTTGGTATATATGTTCCTTTTTTTTTTGAACAAAATTATGTGATTACTATCTCCAGAATAAAATACCAGCTTGTTAATAAGTTGATTTATATTTGAGACATTTGATTTATTTAAATGAAATAATGATGAATTATAATGATGACTGATGATTTTTTTTTTAGCTGAGTACGGTTTCGGGAGGTCGGTAGTCGATCTGATACAGCAAACAGAAGCTCTGAGTGAGCAAATAGTTCCCATACGTTTCGTTTTTAACTTATTTAAATATCCTTTTCTAAATCGGTTTTTATAAAATGGAAACGATTTATAAATCGACTGACACACAGCTTCTGTTTGGAGACAGAATCTCTTTGAGTTTGATTTTTAATTTAATTGTTAATTATTTGAAAGTTTGTTTTTGTTTTTGTTTTTTCAAAAAGAGACTGTATTCAAATAGAAGCGTTTTTGTCATGTTGATCGTCAGAACACAAGTTTCAATAATATGTTGAAACGAGTGTTCCTAGAGGGATTGTTAAGGATTCATGTCGAAAATTTCTCATTGTTTACATCAGCTTCTGTTTGGCGCATTCCGGACAGATGATGTCCTCTCCGTCCGTAATGAAGCCCCTACCCACAAGAGAAGTCTTGCAAGAGGCACAAATGAAACAATCGTTATGCCAGTGCCTGTCCTCGAACGAGATGAATCTCGTACCTCCAATACCTGCACACATGAAACACAATATTAATAACTAAATTAATACACAAGAAACGAGTTATAAACTTCTAAATATTTTATAAAATAAAACATAAAAATAAATAAATAAAAGTATAAATAAAGAATCAAAGATTTTGTGGTAATTGCTCGTTATCAATAAAATTATTTATTATACTGAGAGTTTCAAAAGGAACCACATCACTTTGAGGTCTTATGGGAAATTCGGCACAGAACAAAAAAGTTCTTATGAACAAGTCAAACAGATTTGTTTTCGAGATATCCACTAAGTACATTAAACATTATCGATCTTTGAGATTTATCCTTAAAATTTAAAATTTATTCACGCTAATTTTAAAAATAGGGGTTTATTGGAAAGACCTTGGATTGGTCTAGTTTAACAATGTTAGCTTTAAGTTAATTTTGGGGAAGAGGAAATGTTTTTGAGAAATATAAAAATGAACGTCAAAAAACGATGATTTTTATGAATATCTCGGAAACGAAGCTGTTTTATTGGACATGTTTGTAGGAACTTTTTATTCAGTGATTTTCTTTAAGATCCAAAAGTTGTGCGGTTTATCTTGGGGATACCTTATGTGATGTATTGAAAAATACAATAGCTATTAATTAATTAAAACTGGTTCTAATAACTTTGATTAGTCATTAAACATATATGTATATATATATACAAATATACACACATATATAATATAATACAATAATTAATAAAATACAATAATTAATATAATACAATAATTAATATAATACAATAATTAATATAATACAATAATATATATACAATAATTAATATAATACAATAATATATACAATAATTAATAATATAATAAAAGGATTTTGCGGTGATTTACGATTAAGTAAGTTTGTAGAAAGAAATTGTAAAAATAAGGATTGTAAGTACAAAGTTATAATAGAATTTGGGGAAAAGGGTTATTCCAGAATATGTACCTAACATAGCAACATAATACCGACTACCTACGTGCTACTGAACTACCATAAATCTATTGTGCTATACTAGTCATTCTTCCCAGAATAATCCAAACTCTATAATAACATTATTCGCAAAACACTTCTTTCCATAACACCAGCCAATTTCAACTACCCTATCCAACCAATAATTGATCAACGATCAACTCAAAATATCCTAAGGATCTTTCACTTTACTATTTTTTGTTATAGAATATGTTAGATTTAACAACTAAAACAGTAGTCTGTATTCTGCGTTAAGTTGAAGTATTGACTATTTAATTTCTATTCAAACTGGAGATGTTCTCCAACAGAAGCACGAGTATATTTATGCTATGGCTCCAGCCATGGAATAGATTAAACTACGAATAATAAATAAAAGTTTATACATAAATATAATATTATACAGGGTGATTCACGATAAATGTTACAAACTTCAGGTGGTGATTCTACTCCCCAAAAGCAACAAAAAATGTCCTCTTGACCCCTGTCCGATTCTCAATTTTAAGGGAGATATTTGGGGTTTTCCGGTTTTATTGGAAACCATGAGTTTTTATCATAAAAATTGTCATATCTCCCAAACTGTTGGTCTTAAAGCAAATTTGAAAAAA
>KZ651070.1:380151-392307 GCA_001010745.2 Gerris buenoi
TACCAGTTGAGAATCTCATTAATTTAATTATAAAATTATTTTTATTAATTATAACAATAAAAACTTATCCACATAGTAATTTAAACCACGAATAAGTTATTTCTAGATCCATTTATATTTTTAAAGTTAGAAAATATTTAATATAGCATTTAATATTCTTGAGAAATGTGTAAGGAAATTGTAGTACAATACAATCTGCGACTCGCCAAACCGAAATAACATCATAACGTCTGGCTGTCACAGCCAGACTGAGTTAATAGATTATTATTCTCAAATGTAATTTTAACTATAAAATACGGAGTAAACAAGGCAAGGATTGAGTAAAACGATATTTATTAAAGGGGAGATAAAACTCGACGTCAGAGTAAATCTTAAGAATCATTAAATTCTAATTAGATAGCTTTATATACGAGTCTATTTAGATAATGTCGACAGGAAGTAAGGATATACACCTTGTCTAGTTTCATTTCCTTTTCTGATGTTTGTTTCAACTTCAACTTTAATTTCACAGTAGGAATTTATCAATGACGAATTGCCATGAACGGAAAAAAATAAATTCTTAGGCTATTATGATTTACTGCGAAAAAAAAGATGTTTGGAAGACTCAAGGCTCAAATTAAAACCTTGACTAGATCAAGGTTAAATGAGATATTTGCAATAAATTTTAACAGGTGCAGTAAAATCAATGAAAATTATATATTTTGATTTTTCATTTTTCAAATGACTATAAAGGATTTTTCAATAAACCTTAACATTTTGAAAGTGACATGAATTGAAATCATTATCATAGACGGAATGAAAGTATAAAAAATACCGCAATGAAAGTACTTCTAAATACATCGTTGAATGGAACATACGTTTATGACTTTTATAAACGTGAAATTTCTCAGTATTTTCTCTATGTATTTATTTAGTTGAAGAACTAGTTTTATGGAATTATTTTTAATAATTATAGTAATAAAAACTTAGCTGCGTAGAAATTTACACCACGAATAAGTGGTGGCAAATATATATATACGAATGTTGACATCTGTAATAAATAAATAAATAAAATCTAATAAACTTCGAGAATCCCTTTCGATTGATTTAATTATGACAACTCAAAAAACAAAAAACATTTTTAATTTAATATTATTTTTTTGTTGACATCTGTCGCTCAGGCTGCCACACTATTATAGGTTATATAAAATAAACTAACTATACACCTATTAAAAAAAATATAAAAATATTTGTTTATGAGTATATTTTTTACGTTCTAATATACGTATTGTATGAAGAGGGAAAGTATTTTTGTAGCGCGATTATTCGATTTAGATAGATTTATGCTTTGATGTCCCAAAAAGTAGTTTTAAAAATGTCAGGTCTGTTGTCTGCCGTCTGAGCAGACGCCTAAACTGCTGGGCCTATTTTAATGAAATTTTGCATACAGGTTCAGTTGACATATTTCCAAGGTCTAATAGAGAAATTTAATACAGCTCAAAATTTAGGAGTGCTACTCTCTATAATTTTGAAAAAAAGTAAAACAATTTATTTCTCTAAAAAGGATCCGGTGATTTGTTTATTAGTCTTATGCAGCCTTAAAACAACGAGATAAGCGCTCAAGAAGGATAATTAATTAGTTAAAACTGCTGGAGGAAGGAGAGAAATAATAGATTTGTTTTAATAAGATAGAGATTTGGACATTGCTGCGTTTGTACCTCACAGGGAATTCAGACAATGGACGCATCGGACTAAAGGACACATGTCAGATATATCCTTGATATACGCAAACCTACTAGCTCGACGTCCAACTGGTGAAACCACCTCTTGAAAGGCAACTTCCTCACCACGAAACTCACCGTTAAGGACCTTAGAGAGGTACAATATTTCATAGGCTTTTCTCCTCTAGCACAAAGGAGAAAGTTCAAGTCGCTCAGATAAATGTTTATACGAGTAATAAACTCCTGACAAAATATCTAAGACAGCAGATTTGCACAAAAAAGAGGTTGGACTTTCTCAATTAGATTTGAGCATCAGATCATAGCGAGATTATTTGATTTTGATTTAAAAAATTGAACAATTTAGTTCATTTAAATATGAATCTAACCATATCAAATATTTTCCCGAGAAAAATCTAGTTTGCGAAAAAATAAACGCATAAGGGCGGTAGCTATTAAATTTTCAATAATATTAACTTAAAAAAGGAAAATACGAAAAAATAATAAATGGGAACATTGGACCAACTATGTTATATGAAAAAGTTTAGTATACAATTTGTATCGGATAGATATTTTATATATCTGACAATCGTGCCATAGTTAATTATGCTATAGTATATACAGAAGCTAATGTGTTCAGATGTTGCTTCTTTCACGTATATAGAAGCTTATCAATTGAATCAATCCAAGCTTAGAGAAGCATTCAATCAATCACTGCAGATTTATATTCCAAACATTAAATCTAATTACATTATTTTAACCTATAAATCTTTTAGTTATGACTTTACATTGACACAAATTATAAGCAGTCGGACTCTAAGGTCATTTCGGCAGATATCAAAAAGTGGGTCCCGAATAATACGTCCGGCTATTAATTGCAGACGTTTCACACATTACGATTTAGCCCAAATAATTATATAAATACATATCAGATAAATCTATGTTTAAAGAAAACAGCTCAGTATTAGCTAAAGTATAAGTGTAAGTAAATTCAATTGATGAGTTTAATATAAACAAATAGGTACTTCTTCAGATTGTTACTTAACTCCCCTATGTTTTTATTAGAATAAATTACTATGACTAAATAATTATTAAGACAAAAGGATATTTACTTCATTTTACTTTGGAACAAAGGATTATGACACTTCTGTTTTTACAAGGGGAGTAACAGTCTGAGTAACAGTCTAATTAAGACCAGTCTGTACACCTTCGTTAGATTGTTACTCCCCTCTGATTTGTTAATGAGGGGAATAGCAAGCTAAAGAAGTGCCAATAAAAAACAATTTATACATAAATAAGACCAAAGGCAACTTCAATTAAGTTTTAGTTTAATATAAAACTTATTTACTTTATAGGTTTTAATTTTAATAATCGCTGTTATTTATTTTTCGATATAATAAAGTGTTGGAAGAGTTTAAAAGACATTTATACAAGAGAATAGCTCATAGTGATAGCTAAAAGAGGTGCGGTAGGTAGAAATCAATAAAGGCAATTTGTAAGACTTAATGGTGGGCTCCCATTTTAAAATGGAAAGAGCAAATGGAATGGATATTGTTGAATTTAGAGACAGTAGGCCAGGAAACGGTTGTTGGTAAGCCCTCCATCAAATACGTGATGTTTACATCGATTCCTAAAACTGATTTATATTCCACCGCTCGGCTCTCCGGGCCCAGATCTTTATATGCTAAGACGTACGATCCCCTTCAAGGGACATTGGTGAAGTCACCGCGATTTAAATAAATCGATAATTATAATAAGTAAATCATTTAAGGCTCTGGTCGTCGAGACACCCACAATGAAATATTAAGTTAATAACACCTCCGCACGTGAGTCACTGTAGTGAGTGGAATACCTAAGTAACGTACGAAATATTATAGGCAAAAAATCATATTGGAATAGATTGTAAATGCAATTTTAAAATTCTTCGAATTCAAATCACACGTATGAATAACTTTTGAATTTGACGAATACTCAAAGTATTGACTATAATATATTTGAAGCATGAAACATTATATTCATAACACGTACAACAAGACTACCATAATAAAATTGAATGCAATTCTGTAGACCTTTGCAATAAAAGGATAAAATGATACATAAAAACCAAAGTATATACGTTCAATAAAGAGACAAGCTTTTCATAAACTCAAGGCCTTTGTATAAACTTTTTATGATTTGATTAACTTATTCTTATAATTTGAAATTATATTACATATATTAAAAACTAATATCAATCAATAATAGCAATTAACCTTGCGATTACATTGACGCTCCTTACTTACTTAGAAGAAGACAAAATTGCCTGCTTTATAGGTACTTCCACATCATCTGAGGATGTAGCTGTAGCGCACATATGTTTGAATTAAAAAAATAAAAATTAGAGCGATATATAGTTGAGAGATATAAAATAAAGTTAAATCGCTTGCTAGCAACTAATTTATTAAGGGTGCAATACGGTAAAAATAAACTTTTAAGGACTTACTAAAATATAAAATAGTTTGAGGGTTAATTATAAATTAGTAATTAATAGAACCTATAAAAACAAATTTTGGAGATCCGTTATATATTACTTTACATATAATATTTTTAATTTAAAAACATAAAAGCTAAAGTAAACAATAAGTTAAAATTAAAAAAGTTCATTATGTCAATTTTTACAATAACAAAATTTTTAAGTAAGCATATTTTAATATGTAGAAAGAAAAGAGAAATTATACTTCAAATTTCAAATAAGAAGGTAGAATAATTAATCGAGCACCGACCTACCGTTTTAAGAATGAAGTCATAAAAACGAAAGAGGAAAAATTTAGAGGGTGATTCAACGATTCCTTTCTAATAAAATACTACGACACCCATCAATTGTCAATAATATTAGTTTTTTATTTAATTTTCGTCCCAACCAACACAGTAAAAGGTAATTTACATTGTGCAATTTTTAGCAACTTTTATATATATCTTTTGAAATGAAACTAGATTACAGTTGGAGTTTTGACAAATGAAATTATTGCTTATTTTGGAAATATTCTCCCAGTCGCTTTTAAAAGAAATTAGTGAGCAATAAAATTAAATAAAGGTAATCGGTGACGCAACAGCCTGAAAGTGGCATATCATGAGTAAAGTTAATGTACAAGAAAAGATTAATTAGATATCATATCAATCCAAAAAAATGTATCTTAATTGAAAGAAACAAATTAGAAAACGATTAAGAAAAGGTAATACATTAATTTGTAAATTGATAAAGTTGTATTGTTTGTTCAAGATACAAAGAAACAATACTGATAAGACATTATGTACTGTTTTTCTATTCAAATTACATCATTTTGAGCAATGACATATATGCTAAAAAGTTAGAAAGGACTATCGCACTGTCTTCATCAGTTTCAAGCTATTAACACTTAATATTAGAATAAGATATTATGTAATTGCACAAAAACACTTAAGAGATTACTGTTAATTACAAGCAGCTTTGTGGATTAGATAAGATGACTGCATAATTACAGCAATGCTATTTGTTGTCTATCTAAAAAGAGTACTTAACGATAAGTTATTTTCAAAATTGCATTATACTGGTCCAGGAAATGCCAAATTATTAAAAATTGGATGAAGAGTGGATATGTAAGTGTTTAGAAGTATGAGAAGAATAAGGGAAATGTTATGGCCTGATATGGTTGTGCACTCTGTAGGATGACTAAACTTAACTCAAGGACCGAGCAACTCAGTGAGTTATAAAGCCTAAAAAAGCTAATAACCACCCACTGAACATCCGAGCTATTCAACCTCATACACTTCCTAAGTGTCCATTAACAAGAAACAATCTCAAGATCGACTCTTCTGCCGCATATTAAAACCCATACAAGATTTGGGCTAAGCACCTGGCACCAAATTAAAAGAGAGAAACAATTATACAAAAGTTATTCACAATGCATTTAATTTTACACTTAATAAATCAATTTTAAATGAAGTTAACTCTACCTCAAAACATATGGGTGCTGCTACCCCAAAAACTGAAAAATTGCGAGAAAAATATTATTCCCCAAACATGGTTTCGATATGTCCATGTCCATTTAAATAGCAATTGAACCATTAAAGTCATTATAATGGAAACATCCAGTTTGAGGTGGAAATAGATCAAATTATGTAACACCCAGCTGGAAGTCGAAACCTGTCCATGTAAGCAATAATCTGTTAAATTTTTTGTGAATTGGTAAATTTGTTAAAATGTAATGTAAAATAAATAAGTAAAGTAAATTTGTTATATTCAACCAAATGTGCAATTATTTACAATGTGCAATAATTGAATTATGTACTTGTAAAATAAACTTTTAAAGTTATTGTACGGGAGTAAAGTTGAAAGGGTGTCACTAAAAGAAAAAACTGTCTGAAGCAACTTAGATTCTATTCATTATATATGCCAAATTTACATTAAATTCTACATAATTAATAAAAATAATCAATGAAATGATAAATAAATTATAAACAGTGGCAACCTACATCTTAGTAGTAAATTCAATTTACTAAATTTAATACATATCATGGTGATTCGTATTGACATAACTAATGGACAATAAATCATAATGGCGATAGCTTATATTTAGCTTAGCAGTGCAATAATTAATTTGCCAGTTTATGTAAATTATATATCTGCTAATATCTGATGCTAAATTGGAACTAGTTCATTTCCCGAAATAAACAAATGATTCATTAATCAACTCTGGTCGGCTCCAATTAAGCGAGGACACACGAGCAACAGAGAGTTTCTGCAATTGTAGTTTGTTTACAAACATAATTGTATAATAAAATAGACATGAGACGTATTGTGTTTATCAAGTAGTTGAAATATTTATTCAGTATATACAGTGATTTATAGTATTTTATATCGTATAATGTTGGTAGCCAGTTATTTTTAAGTATAAAAGGTGTATAAGTACGATATTACTACTCAAGATGTGCTCTTGATTGCATTAATTTATACAGAATAATAGTAACAATATATAATGATGCATTACTACAGGAGAGTAAAATACAATCAAACGTCTTAAAATAGAAACAGGAATTAAATAAATAAGAAACTAATTAGTGGATGCAATATGATTATTGGTCGATATACCACATCTCGTGTGAGAAAAAATCAATCAAGTAATCGTTTTTTAATTATTACTCTTATTTTTTGAAACATTCATTCAATAAGGTGCAACTAAAAACTCCAATAAGATAAATATGCTGTGAAACGAAAGTCGGAAGAGTAATTTCATTCATACAGTAAGAATAATATACCTAATAATAATCACAAACCCTAAATAAAAGAATGGAAAGGCATCAACTAGTTAAATGAATGAGGTGCGAGGCGTGAGAAACAAAAGCTCACACAAATCAAAACAATGAAACTTGTGAGAATTATATGTTGAAAAAAAAGATGTGTGAATATATACTAGGAGCCGAGAACTTTTAGAAATACTTCCGCACACTTGCAATTCTAGAAATAAAACACTGATGCTGAGCCCAAAAATAGACATTAGTAGAATGAGTAAAGAGAACATGATGTGAACGAAGACTTTTTCTAAAGCCCTATACACTAAAGAAATCCAAATGCTCGGAAAAAAAAGTACACGAGGAAGAAATGTAAATATGTATAAAGAAAAAGCTATAAAAGAAAAGTACAAAAAAATATATCAAAATGTTTAAATTACAAAGAAGTATTAAAGACAAAGGGTAATTACAACCCACCTTAATTTAGTAGTGGGTAGAATATTCAAACTTCGATACAATAAATATAATAGATCCGTTACATGTGACATTTAAAAGTAGGATCAGATGTATAGTTTTGTTACATAATAATAAAAAATGAACTTTTCACTGATTTTAAGAGAAAACTATTTATATATTATAATTTTTAAAGAAAAAATATTTTTGGATAAATAATATGTTTTATTTAATAAATAAAACACAGTAAGCAGAAAAGTGGCCATCATGTTCAAGTTTTGAACACATAATTGAGTCAGGTAAACTGGCGTTAACATAACATCGATCCAGTTTAAGATAAGACAAACATTTCAAGCAAATTAATAATGAGACATGTCAACCTCATTTCACCTGATCACTTAAAATTGTAAATATGTACTGGTAAAATTACTATTAAATTTGTGATTAGAAATATAATATGCATATATAGTATCATATAATAAGATCATTCTGATACTATATTACAATTTTTAAGTTAATATCAAAAAGGGGCATACGTGTGTGGCAATTTGTTTTGTCAGAAATTAACAAAAATATTTGAAGCACTCAGTTCTATACTAATAAATCGGGCACAGGGCGTCTCGGATTTTTTTCTTACATAACATAAACCTATAACTTATCTTTTTATGTAAAAAAAAAAAAAAAATGTCCGTTAAAACTCCGGTAAATGAGGTCCGTTATTGTGAGGTATTTAAAAATGTAAACTTACATTTTCCTGTATAAACATCTAAATTAGATATTTTCAAAATGGCTGCAGGTATTAAGATAAAATATAGAGAACATGTTTATGTTTGTCTTATAGAAAGGTATCATTGGTGCGATTTTTAGATCAATCGATTGAGGCTCAATCTGCTAAGTAGTTCCGAAATTATTTAGCTTTTTCAAGTTCAATTTACAAAGTTCAAAAGTATAGATATTTTAAAAAATGACGGCAGATATCAACAAAATCCAGTGGAAAATGTTTTTTTTTTACATTTTTCTGACAGATTTATGTACCAAGTTTCAACTTTCTAGCTTAAACATTGTGGCAGTTATGAGTGACGCAGACAGACAGACAGCCACACACAACACCACAGCTAAAAACCACTCAAATGGTTTCAAAAACTCCTAACTATACATTATATTTTATGAAAACAATGCTTAACCTTTTAAGATAAAGAAAAGTAAAAATAGGCATTTGAAACAAAACAAAATTTGAGTAGCTCTGTTTTTCAAGCTAAATAAATAAAGTTAAATAAAAATTTAACTTTTTATTAATTTAATTAACTTTTTATTGTATGTTCGGGTCAAATCTTGCAACTGAATTTTAAAGCAGTTATCCTCAACCGATTGAATTGAAATTTAGCATACACGTATATTTTGGATGACAATGCATGATTAGCTAAGTGAAGTCATTCTAAATCCAATATGGCGAGCAGTTCAATATGGCGAACTCGTTATTTTTTAAGTGCGCACATGATATGGGTATCAAATGAAAGGGTTTGCTGAGAAGAATACGAATAAATGCTTTGTTTTTTTAAGTACGCATATGATATGGGTATCAAATGAAAGGGTTTGCTGAGAAGAATACGAATAAAAGCTTGTTTTTCGAAATATTTCTTTTTATAACCAACTTATTATTTTTTAAAATCTTAACATCTTAGCAAACAAACTTATAGAAGCAAAAGTATTTTTTCAACCACATGGAGATCCACATTAAAATAAATTATTTCAAATATCATTTAATTTATTTAATTTTTGAAGTCTATACTCATACGTTATATTTATTATAACAATAATTGCAAGATAAAAAAACTTTTTATATACTACAAAATGACGATTGTAAATATGGGACATGTCAAAACAAGGAAAATAACTTTTCTAAATAATCTTACTTTAATAAATAACCGATTTTTTCCGAACTAACTTTCCATACAGCAAAATTTTCTGAAAACTAATTAAATTCTGCTGAAAGATCGCTAAAAGTATTCCAATAATGCATTGTCATCGTGTTCTGAGCTATTCTAAAAGTTTCAAATGTCTAGCTACTCGGGAACTTAGTTAAAAATCGACTGCAAGATTTGTACTGGACAAACAAAAAAACAAGAGAGCAAGCTAATAAAAACATAGTAATAATTATCTGCCTTAAATACTCTGTGGCATAACAGCCCGTCCAGAGCCTATGGCAGCCAACAAAACTATACTTGCAATGGATGTCAAGGGGTTAGTGTATCGTCTTCAACAGCTGTAAACCTTATTAATGCACGCAAAGTCGCCCTTACGGTGTTTAAAAATTTATACTTAACACAGGTATTTATTATTTAAAATTAAAATTAATGGTCAGTTAGTTCAAGAGAATAAGTCCAGTCTTTCTGGAATCAAAGTCAAACCACTAAATATAATAATGACCAGAGAACTCATAATCTAAATCTGAGTTGCATCTTGAGATTAGTGCGATTATTAAAGATTGTATACGACTATAAAAAACGAAAGGTACACAAAAGTGATGCTATCTCCGTTCCGTAATGATCTTTACTAAAACGGATATATTTAAAGTGGTATAATTTATAATTCTGTCCCATTTACATGGACCTAAACAATGAACAATATTTTGTAAAAATTTACACAAATAAGATTTGTGCTTTAGGGTGGCATTAAGGCGCTTTTGCATTGTTTAAGTTGTAACATACTTTTTATTGAGGAAAAGAAAATTCTTTTTCTTAAGTATATACATACTAATGGCAATTTGGATCCCGACTTTCTTAATAAAAGTATTCATTATTGACTATTTAAAACTGAAGTCTTAAAATATTCTTAATATAAGATGACGTGACAATAGTATTAGAGGTGGTTTAAAAAAAAATGGTTGAATTAATTTTGTCTCCTGTAAAGCGTAGGTTATAATTTGTTGTTTTGGCCGCTTGCCATATGAAGAAGTTTTGTTATGAGACAAACGATTCAAAAAAGATTAACAATCATTAGTGTACCGGTTTCTCAGGAGATATCGTTAGTCGTAGGATGTATACCAAGTTAGTCTTCTACCACGACAAAACTCACAACTAACATAAAATATCAAACTATCAGTCATTTAGGTAGCGTGGGCAAATACATATCAATACAGTAGACATACAACTAACACGAACAATGTAGTGCATGATCAATAACTGAAGAACGGTTGATGGAATAAAATGCACAGGTCGGTACATAGGAGTATGAGCAAATGTAATACGAGTTTAAGAACACACCATATAGCGTGCAGATTTGGGACTAAGATACCGCAATCATAAATATACAACCCACATGACCCATATGGTCGTTTATCATCGAAATTCATCATTAATATCCAGTATATATAGATTTTTTGAATGAATGAATGAATTATGATTTACTTTTTTTAAAGACTGCGAAGATGATAATCTTTCCTTGCAAAATATGAATAGGATTCAATTTATAAATGAGTAAGTAATTTTTATTATTTACTGCAATTAATATTATAATTAAAAAAACAATATAATTATTACCAATATCATTTGTTTAAATATCATATATTTATAATACAGATAAGTTGATAAGGTTTTTTTTTATCAATTTCATGTGGTAATTGATTTTATCAATTTCAAAATAAAGTCATATCAATTTATGAACAACTAGCGAATCAAATCACTCATATTTTTTTTAACAAGTTCACAGAAAGCATTTTTTTGTAACCTTAATAATCAACTACTGCAATTCAAAAATTTTTAATTGGCCTTCGTGATCACCGGATTTAACGTCTGAAGATTTTTTTTTTCGCAGTGGGATTATCTTATAGATATAAAATATGACTACACCAACTCAATGTAGCTCAAGGCTATTTATTATTCGGGAAGTTGAAGATATAGGCTCAGAAATTTAAACAAACCTTAAGGAGAGAATCGGAGGGATATCATTTTTAAGGGAAACTGAATAAAAATAATGATAAGTGCCAAGAAAAGTAAATATTCGTAAATAAATAAAAATAATATTTAAAAGTAAATAATATATTACTTCTGTGAATGATTTAATGACAATATGGTATAACAACATAAGAATCTATTTAATCTACGGAACTTATTTTTCGACTCAAAAACCTGTTTTAAATGAAACAACCTCATTTACGTATATTTATAATTGTTGCCATATAAATAAGGTGTGGATAATCAGGCAAAAATAGGAATTAACTTGAATCTTTTAGTGAATTTTCGAAGAAAATTAAGCTCTTGCAATGGCTTCAAAGTTTTTGTAATGAAAATGTTTGAAATTTTTTTTCATGGAAATCCGTTTCAGACCATTCTGAATCGATACCTAAAATTTAACACTTTTTTTTATGTACGTATGTACATATATATGTGTCACTCCAGACGATGTCTCCCGTTAGGATGCACTTAAAAATTTCATACAAATTTTAAAATATCAATAATATCAAGGAAGAAAGGATGAGTTTGTTGGCCAGAATTTTTGGAGTTTATTTAGGGGTCAAATTTTTACAATTTATGGTCAAAAATAGCATAAAAACGTATTTTTTTTTTTTTTCATTTTACCCCCCTTTTATAAGAAAATGTGATAATAGTGTACATAACAATAATTACTGTACTCTTAAAGAGCTTTCCAACTATGTGCATATTGAAGGGTAAATACTATTTTGACTTTTGTACCCGTAGATGTGTACCCAAACATTTGTTTTTTTGTTTTTTTTTTCACCCATCCAAATTCTAAACCAAAA
>KZ651070.1:392364-428168 GCA_001010745.2 Gerris buenoi
GGTACAACATTTAAAATAGTTTATGCCCTTCAAGGTGCATGGCATGTCATTGGAAAGCGCTTTAAGAATACAGTTATTGTTGTTATGTCATATTTTAATTTATGAGGGGTTATTGGTAAAATAGAAAAAAATAAAATAAATAAATTAATATATGGTTAAAACGCATGCTCAGCTCAATATTGCAAGCATTGCACACCTAGTTATACGTGCCAGTTATTTTCATTTCTATACATGATGCCCCATATACGCTACCTCAAGTTTTGATACTGATGTTTAAGTATAGTTGCTCTACTTAAACATCAGTATCAAAACTCAAGGACCAACAATATTTAAAATAACATACTTTGTTGAAGCATGAATAGCAAAGTTCTTGCATACAGCAGAGCATGCACCCTGTCTGTTTGTCTGTAAGTTCACGCTTTAACTAGTTGCAAGCAGAAGTTTTTGTGGAGTGAAGGGATACATTTATAAAAATAGTTGAAATGGAGATGTGGGACGGATGGATTTAGTTGTTACAGGATAATTTAGGTAAGCAACCCGGAACTCCCACTTCACCTATCCCCTCTTTTTCAATATACTTCACACTTATCATCCATTAACTTTAACTTATCATCATCAACTATCATCTATATCTTCAAAATGTATTGCAGTACATTCCCTTCAATGATGGAGCCACATGATGCCTATTATAATTTAAAATATCAGTTCACTCCTTTTGAGCAACTGAAGCGACAAACTAAGGTTTGTGTTAAACATTAAGATTATCAGCATTAGTAATATAGTGATTGATACATCACAGGTCCTCTAAAGCAGGGGTTCCCAAACTTTTTTGGTGGCGTACCACTTGATGTGTCTTGAATTTTTCATGTACCACTGATGTGTATACAGGAATATCCAGGACTTTTTTTTACAGAAGAAAGGGGGTTCGGGGGCCTTCCTCCGGAAAATTTTTGAGTTTTAAAGGTTCAAAAACGTAGGGTATCACTTTTTTTTAATGCAAAACATTTTTAAATTTAAGCTGTACCAGACCTGCGTACTGTATCATTATTTTTTTTACTTTCAATCCCATGGATAGAGAGAAGATGTTTGAGCGTGATTGTTAAAAAAAAGGACTAAATAAAAATTGTATTTTATTAGTAAAAAAACACAATCATGAAAGAACAAAGAACATCAAATTGCAACAAAATAACACGAATAGAACAGAATATTAATATATACGTCATATAGTAAAAAGAATACGTCATATAGTAAAAGAATAAACAAAATGGTTAGGCAGGTTAATTGGATGAAAGTGCTTGCAATAATTGGCTAAAACAATTTCTGGAGTAATGGGGCGGAGTTTTAAACGCATCATCCTCAACGCAGGACATTCTGTTTCTATACTTGGTTTTGAGGTACATTTATAAGGGATGAATGCACTCCTAACAATCGGAAATATTTATGCGGCGCGTACCACTGGACCCAATCCTGCGTACCACAAGTGGTACGCGTACCACAGTTTGGGAACCGCTGCTCAAGATCATGTAAATTACATTGTCTAAAAAGTGCTAAAATGGATGGGACATTTCAGTTTTCCATCTCGACAGTCTGTTATTTTTATCAGCTTATGGACAAGCTATGTCTTGTCCATAAGCGAAACGAACTTAGCTGACCTCATATTCTTAAAGGGCACCAAAAGCTCCCTTTTTACCCTATCTCCTGGACTATAATAAATCAAAATCAAATTCTGGTTAAATAGAGGATTTATAGTGTATATAAGAATGTAAAAATGTAAAATAATATATTACCTATACTATTTAATCACTGATAGTAAATAAAAAGGAAGGGGGAAAAGCCGAATGGTGAACATACTGTCCACAACATGCTGAATCCGATTCAAGTATTTTTGTAAAGTGGATGATCTCCCAATATTGAGTTGTAGAGGCAAAAAAAAGTATAAAATGTTTTGTCTCAAATCTCATATTTTAAGATAACACAATCAAGACTCCCGTTTTGACAGCGACAAAATAAGTTTTCAACGATGTCAAAGATAAAGCATAAGAAAGGCAATAAAGATAAAATGAAATATTTAAATATCAAACATATTAATTAATCAATAAACATTTTATAGTAGAGATGCATTAGTTGTATATCAAAAGATAAAAGACATTCTCAGAGAAAACCGAAATAAAATGGTAAGAACAATGCAGCAATGAAAATCCCTGGAGTTTGCAAATAATAAATATTAATATTAATGTGCTTCTCAACCTGCCATACAAAAAAAGAGAAAGCATGGATATGAAATAGCAATAGTAATAATATACAACAAATATGTTTTTCTTTGATATAGGATATAAATATAACCTGAATAGAAACCTGTTTATTTTTATCAGAAATTCTTACGTAGAAAAAAAGAAATTTATAAACAAACGAGAGTTATAAACATATCATATGTAGCATATCTCTCATCCACTTTTATATTAACCAGTCATATGAAGTAAATTTTAAACAGAAGTGTACTATGAAGAAAATACACATATATTGTTAAAATACCAATAACTTGTAGCGCATTCTTGAATAATAAAGATTAAATATTTCAAAATAAATAATAAATTTTGGATATAGATGTACCTATGTTGCAACAATTATAGAAATAACAATGAATTTTGCAATCAAAAATGAAACAAAAAAAAAGTTTTTTTTTTTGTATCACAATTATAACAAATAAGAGAAGATCAAAAGCCGTCAAAGAACTCCGATATCTATTTTATATAATACGTAAAACGTTCGACAATATAGTAATAAAGTATAAGATGTCATAAAAACTTTAACTAATTCAAATTCACTCGTTGTCTATCAAGTAGGGTTGAAATATACATCAATGTATCTCTTGTGAATGAAAATGACTAGTGTACCTGGCTTAGCAAGTTTAGAGTCTCCCAGGCGGCAGGACTTTCCTAAGCAGCAAGAGAATTTCTCAGGTTTGTTGCCCATCAGTGAAGGTGGAAGAAATGAAGAGAGGATGGCCACATCTTCGTCCTCCGACTTTTTAGGGGTTGTAGTGATTTTCAGGCAATTTTCGAATTTGGTAGATAGCACGTCCGCTGCCATGTTTATGTATAATTATTAAAGGTTCGAAGGAAATAAACGAATAACTAGACGAGAATGGTTAAAAAGTTCTGCAGATTTTCACAGATTGACTAGATCCACTTTGAATTTCTTTCAGAACTAGTGATACCAAAACGATATTTGGAAAGTTTACGACGAGTTCCGGCCGCTGTCGAAGTTAGACTGCACCAATTTCAAGTCTTTCTCCAGCGAAGAACCGCGAAGATATGTTTGACTTGAGTCAGAGTATCCGTCGGCTGTCGGGAAGAGCGCATGCCTACCCCACCACAGGAGCTGGAGTCCCCTCCATGAACATACCCCCACACAATGTTCCTGATACTACCTGTTACTCGATAACAGTCTCCTGATAAATACCTTTAACTTCCATCTGAGGATAGCCGACCTACCCCATCCCATCTCTCAATCCTTTGTAAACTTCATATTATTACCTAAATACACGCATTCCAATTTTAACTGCAAAATTTTAAACTTTCAGGACCATAGAAAAAACCATTGAATATTTATAGTTTCAGGTTCATCACTTTCATTCGAGTGAAAGTAACTATAAATCACTCAGAGGACCTGCTGTTATGAAGAGACTATACCTCGATGGATCGTGTGGCAAATACTATAATATGCTTAAAAGAGAATCATAAATAGCTCTGGGCTAAATACTTTATTCAATCATGCATAATAGAATTTTACGGACAATTTGAATAAAAAGTTACAAGAGAGAGAAAGATAATGAAATAATGAATAAGTGAGGTTTCTTGTACCATAAGATTTCAAAGCTACAGTAAGGAAAAGTTGCTCAGAGCATTATGCATCTAAGCATGTAAAATTATTATACATTCAATTCATCATTAAATAACATGGTTTGATAAGTCAAAACAAAGCTTTCGAGATTGTGATTCGTCGTGAATATTTTTCTAGCTAATATAAATAACCTTTTTTACTAACAACTATTTCTTTATTTATAATACAATAATACAATATAAGAACAAATCTAAGACCATTAATTTAAAAATAGATCTCAAATAAATTATTTTCAGGTAAAACAATAAATTATTACAATAGCAATAATGCCTTACTTTTAATTAGGTAAAAATAAAAATATATATATGTATGTGTGACATTTTAGAAGTATAACTTAAATGAATTTGCATTTTTATTGGGGAATAACTAGATTTTATTGACACAATTATATTTAGATGTATTATTATTTAGGGCTTATTCCGAAAAAGCGGTAATCCGGAACCCTCGGTAATCCGGACGGTCCACGGATAATGCACGTCCTCAACAATGTAAATTATAAAAGCCTTTCTATGTACATATGTAAGTACAGTTAGCAGAGACAGTTTGGCTCATATTGAAATTTTAACAGTCAAAGAAATTGTAAGCTCTACAGTTGGCTGAAGTGCAATATTTTGCAGCGCAAATCATGATTTTGATTGAGACCGCGCAGTTTAAATCGGGATGCCCACACAAAAAACGAAACTGATGTAGGAATGTGTATGTGTATGTACATTCACATACCTTTGTAAAGTACACATCAAGTTCATGCTGTACAATTTATTTGTCCATACATTTATTTACAGTACTAATACAAACATTTTTTTTTAAATTGTTTTATATAATTTTTATAAAAACCTCCCTAATCCAGACGGGCCTGTGCCTCTATGCCGGATTAAGGGNCCAATTAACTGAACCCTCTAAAAAGTTTAACGTGTAAATCAAAGGAAAGTAATGTAAGAAGGAATAAAAAAAAAGAAAATAATAAAGTGTAGATGAAGGGGGAAAAAAACTTGAAGCATATTAAAACTTTTAAGCCAAACATTAAACCAAAAAAGTTTTTAATCTAGACAAGAGAAGGAAGGGTATGGGCGGAAAACACCAGGCCTGATAAAGCCAGAACAATTAATTGATGTTAAAGTTTTACTTTAAGCCAGCGGCTCTACAACTAATTATTTAAAAGATAAGAGAATTCCGGCTCTTGATTTAGAACTTCAGTGGATCAATGCGGCTCTTTTGAAAATTAACTGACCTACATGTCAGTATGTACTGCCCAAAACTATAATCAAAGGTACATACACATAAAACCATTAATATTATAGTTTTTCATCCATTTCAAAGACAATGTTTTGGATTTTTTTAATATGACTAATATTACGAAATCTACTCAATAATTATGTGGCAATTCGTCCAGTGACAGGGCACGATGGAAGCGAAGTGTCTCACTTATTAGCAGAATTTTATTTTATTTTTAGCACACATAATTAAAATAAAATCTTGTTAATTATGACGTTAGTACAACTAATTATTAGCTGAATTTTAAGATTCAACCTATATCAAGAACCCTTAAAACTAACTTAAGAATCAACAACAATTTCTAATTTGTATTTGTATTATATGTAGTATGGATCCATTATATACCTAGTATATAATCTAGTCTATAATATACCTATTTTCTGTTGGTGAGTGCGTCTCTCAGCTAGTGATGAGAATATCTTGAGGCAAAGTACATGTTGTTCTGAGGAAGCAACATTGTTAACATTATTACTCAAGTAACTTCCTTTAAACAACATGTATAATGTATACCCTGAAGATGCTTTTATCAGTGGATGGGAAACATGAGGACCTAACTATAAATCAAGACTTGATTCTCAGAAGGAGATCTATAACTTCAATTAAACCAACCGTGGGAGCCTATGTAATAGTATAGCTTTCTATAATATTTTTATATCAACTAATAATCACAGGAAACATTGTTTTATTTTAATGCATAAGGACGATAATAACAATTAAGGAAGTAACCATATGAATACTTTATATTATTTATAAATTTACATAATTTATATGTTATAAATTTACTATGATGCATAAAAACATTAGCGCAGTTTAACCTGGTGCATATAGGCTTCCGCGGGTAGACTAGGATTTGAAGTCCGACGTTTTGCTTCCACTACTGGAAGCATCTTCAGGGCAGAAAGCACTCGTAGTTACAGAAAATTTCATCTTGTGTTTGCTTCGAGTCAACATCATGATGCACCACAACCTTCAATATGCTTCCAGTAGTGGAAGCGAAACGTCGGACTTCAAATCCTTCCTGACGCGGATTTCACCGGAAACCCAATGCACAGTTTACTTCGAATGAAATATTCAATAATCAATTCACTGGTAATAACATGAAAATAATCTTTTAACATTTTTTAACATCATCGGTTAACAAAATTAATCATTAATACTGAATTAAATTAAAAACAGCAATAAACAATTACATTTTTCTAATATTTGGCATTATACCACGATAAAAATCTACTTTTGTATATTACTGGCTTTCATTGCTAGTAGCTTACATTATCTTAAAAGATAACATATCAAATATAAAACTTGAATACATAAACCTGATTCAATCTAAAAGCAAAAACAATCTAACCAATAAACATCTGCTGTTATGTTCAATATCCATGAATCCTGTCATTGTTTAAAGCGATGTAAAGAATATATTTAAAATTAAAAACTTAATAATAATTGAAACTAGAAGCGACAATAGTTCAACCAATAAACATAACATATATCCACAATTACTATCAATTCAGAACAACCACCAATTATCTTTACTAAACGCTTTCATAGCTGTAAGAAAGTTATAAGGAACGTTAAGTGGAGCTCAATAGGAATTCTAACTGACTAAAATATATCAAAGTCATTGAATTTATGACGAACATCGATTTTCATTAGAACTTTAGGATGTTGGAAGCAAAACCTCAAACTTATTAAATATTTCACATTCATCAATAATTATATACAGATATATGGATTATATATTTGTACATAATATGTATGCATTACATATTTTTCACTTAGTTAATTGATTTTTAATGTGAATTAATATTAACATCAGAATCTAAGGTTTTGGTACAAGAGTAATAAGATCGTTTACTTAGAGGATAATATGCAGTAAATATAGCGGTTACGTCGTATAGACAACAGAGTAATTAACTGAATCGCTCCTAAAGCAAGTATAAGATGTCAGCATACTATACCTAAACTTATCTTGAAGCTTAATGTAGAAGGTTACACCGAATGCTACTTCGACATGCTGCTTTAAGCACTCAAAACACGTGCTCTGAACACTCATCAACTATGAATGAGAATCTTTGTACAACAATATCGAGTCGGAACATGACTCACTTTGATCCTAAGCCGACATAACAAACCGACCTATTTACTAAAATTAATAATTAACTTAATAAGGCCAGTGACGTGACCATATTTTATTTAGACACGTTTTATTGTTATGAACATCCGTATTTTGAACACTAATATACATAGCCTATACCCGATATCATTAATAATATATTCAATACTCATAGATATATAAAATTGTGCAATAAATTCTTGAGCGTATTTCACTTGACCTAATAACAAGTAAAGGTAAGTAAAAAATTAAAATGAAATGGAAAGTAAATACTAATAAAAGATAATATTATTATTGAAGATGAATCATACAACATACATATTTAAATCGATATAATTAAATTAATGAGTCAAAAGTAAAAAAAATGTCAAAAATTAAGAAGCATTGATTACTAATATTTCTATTGTTCTAAGATTACCAAAACCTTCTTCGAAATAGCTACATTAAAAATGATTTGAATTTAATAAAAATCTAGCACAATATTAAAAATAATAAATCAGCTACTCTTCAATACAATTAAATAATAGCATATTATGACTTTGTTAATCTTTTTCATTTTTAATAAATAAATTAAGGTTATTCAATATATTTTTATCGATATCTTCGAAAATAGTATGAAATATTGACTTTAAATTTATTTTAAAAGCAGTAAATTACTTTACCATTGTTTTATAATTAAAAACCAATTTAGCACTCATTGACTAATTAAAAATAATTTGTCTTTGGAAGAATATTGGTTCTTATAGATTTAATTAATTAATCAAATTAATAAAAAAAAAATTCTCGATGATTCCTCTAAAAGTAAGTACGGCATTTTTAAAAAAAGGATTCAAGGTAAACCCTGAAACAGGGACGCCCACTGAACTAGGGACAATCACCCGAGAGTATTCAATTCTCGTCTAGACCAAGTTAAAGGGAAATCCCTCTTTTAGGATTAGATATTCCTTTCTTGTACCAAAGCAATTAAATTTAAATGCAAAAACCAACCAGATTATTACTATTATCTTTTTTAAGGTTATAGATAAATTAAATGATAAAAAAATCTCCTCCCAGACACAATCATATACATGACATAATGTATATATAAGTATAAATATATGTATATGTGTATATTATAATTATAATATACACATAATATTGGAGAATAGATTTTCTTTTACGACTTTATCCTCTTAAACAAATGTTATAATTAATATAAAAAGTTATAGTTCGTCCATACTCGTAAATGTGATCAGATATAGCCCCAACAACTTATACTAAAAAACACGTCAAGAGTATAACCTATAAAACTATGCAGAAATAAAAAATATCCTTACATAAAAATCATTAAGAGTTAATGCTATTTTTAGTGATTATATTTTATATAAGTAAAATATTTATCATTACGAGGACCATTGAAAAATATAATCTTTTTTAAAGACACTTCTTCGAAAGAATATCATTAATATACTACAGTCTATAAGATTAGAGTTGGCACAATCAAAAGGTGGGAAAATTTTGAAGGATACTATTTTATTGGTCCCCCATGTGGAATGCAACTTCAGAAAAAAAATGCTCTACTCTACCCCTGTTCCACAAAAAAAATATAACATGGCAACACCGATTTTCCCTTTTTATAACCCCAAAACTACCTCCACGTTTGTTGTTTCCCGCCTTCGATTGTGCCAACTCTAATCTTATAGATTGGTGAATTTGTTTTTATATGAACATTGAAATTTTAGTTTCTCCTTTTTTTTATTTTTATTTTTACATTAGTGTAAATTCAATTGCGTTAGATTTAGTTTGTAAAGGCGTGTATAATGTAATAGTTTTAAGTAGGTATTATTTTCTTCCAATCTTTAAAGAATATAATAACCATATATGTATTATGTAAAATATATTTTTTTAATTACTTCTTAATTTTTATATTTTATAAATGTTTAACCATTTTTTTGCACTTTTCATTGTTAAGTGAATTATTTATTTGTAAGAGTTAAAACATTGATGATGTTGCTACTGTTTTTCTTTTTTTTTTATATATTTCAATTTTAAGATGTTTTCAGCTATAATATTACGAGTAAAATAGCTTTTTATTTGTTTAAATTGCCTGATGATATAAACTTCATTCCTACATCTTAATTAAGTTCTTCACCATAGCATTTCTTATTTAAATTTACTCTTTCAGAGTCATAATTAAGATTGGATCAAATTATATTAAAATGTTGGGGAAATATTTTAATTAATTATAAAATTAACAACAACAATGTTGAGAGTAGCGTCCTCGGCTCTGAAACCAAGGTTGGGGTTTACGGGGTTTACCGTGAGTTCGAATCCCGGAGGGGTCAGACATGTTTCACACTAATGATCTCATCGAGTAGATGAGTAAAGTGGTCGGATAACCCCTGTCCTGTAATGGCCTAAGCTGTCGAACGGGACTAAAACCCAAAAGAAAAAAAAACAAAAACAAAAAAAACAATGTTGACAGATCTATGCATAGTTTACTATCGGGAAGAAGAAATTCGAAAATAATCTACGAGTAAAAATACGTGCAATAAAATGAATCTCGCATCTTCAAGAATCGAATCTGATTTTGTGTAGCTGAAGCAGAATCAGTCCACTGTCTATAAACTACTGACTATGTTGGTGTTTAGCAATAAACACTTGGGTTTTTTTTATTCGCTTGAGTTTATTTACGAAATCTCAGTAGAAATAACTTTACATAGATTATTTAACTCTGGCCAGACTACTTGGATTTAGATTTTTAGTTTAAGGCTTATTGGAATGTTTGATAAGTGACTCATGTAGAGGCAGTGAGGCCTAAGAATACCCAAGGTAGTTCCGCTCTACATACTAACCCACCAAATAAAGATTGGTTTCGACCACTTTAGTTGGCCATCCATTAGTGAACTGATGTGATGACTAACAACTGATCAGTAAACCAATCAATTCACTGATGATAACAACTCACTTCACTGATGAAAAAATAAAATGGATGAAACCGGTGGTGTGTTAATAAATTAGCTATCGTGATTTTTGAAAAAAGAACAAAAAAAAAAAAAACTGATTCACTTTGCTCTAAGCGTTTAATTCGCTATGTCCGTGTTCCACATAATCTCTACAGAAATTTTGCACTACTGCAATCATATTCATGAGAAAAAGAATCACCATATGTTTAGCAAATAGAATTTTTATAGAAATAGCATGTACTTTATTGAGAATTAATTTAGTATTTAAGAAAACATGTAAAATGAATGAGTGACAACAATGCGAAAATAAGTGTTTTTAAATGACTAGTAGACAAATTTTAAGTTCGCATCTAGCCGTCTCATAGAAAGAAAGTTAAGACAATCAGCATGAAATAGGACGACTGGGTAATAATTAATAATCACATGAAATAGAGTTAAGTTGCACGGTATCGAACAGAGTTCCGATTCATTGATTTAACAATCAAAATCCTACTTCTAAAACCATAATCAAAAATATGTAGTAGAGTAGAAATAAATTATTAGAATTAAACCTATAGTTCGAAAAAATAGTATGAAGATCTTTAATAGTCGACAAAGGCAAGAATTCGTGAAGCTTATTATTTTTTTTTTTTTTGGATAATATGTAAAAAGTAAAAATCGGTCGGTCCATGGTCCATGGAAACTCGGAAAAAATATAATATGTTAATATTTTTATATTGGCAGCTCCATATTTGAGCACCATAATTTCAAAAACTCAGAGGTCCTTAAATCAAAATTGTATTCTCAAGTCTCAAAATTGCATTTAAGCGACATTACAATCCTTTCCCTCAGTATTACAATTGCAAGTGTAGTCGTACCATAAATACCAATTCATTTATTAAAATGATAGGTAATTTATAATCATAAGCATTAATAATATTAATAGAACAATTATTAACAGAGAACAACAAAAACAGAAATAAAATATAGGCCGATATTTGCTGTAATATTTCCGTCAAAATTATTTTCACAATAGCTATTTCCTTTATAACTAACCAACAAGTCAATTCATATGAATTATTTTCCTCTACAATACATTTTTTAATTCTAATATAAATATAAAAAAGACAATAAAACTAGCAAGGGTCATTCTGTATTTTGAATTTCCTTTATTTAGCATAAGGTGGGCGAAAATAAATAAATGAAATTATTTATTTGTTTTATATTTTTTTCGTGTTCAAAATGACCTTGAATTATTTTTTTTAAAGGGGCCATTACCGGATGAAGGCTTACACATCCTCTTAGATCGCAGAACTAAGAAAACTGAAGCAACAGGTGGGTGGAACACTCTTAACGGTGCATTGGACTCTCTTCTAGCAGTTTCTATGTCACATAAAGTTTTTTAAAAGAAAATATTAATTATAGTTAACATTTTTTAACTTTACTAATCAGTTGTTATGACACAGTTTTATTCAGTTTAATGTATAAAGAAAGTCTTTATAAACAAATATTTAAAAGCATTTTACTGCAGTAAAGTATATAATATAGTAATATGTAATTGTAATGTATAGTTTAGCACATTATATATTCTAGTTAAATTTGACCAGATATTTACGGTTCAAAGTTGACTTTTTCGTCATTTTATTATTATATCAATACCTATAAAAACCTTATAAAATAATATATAATGTAATATAAATATATTACACAAATTAATTTAGTCAACCATTATTAATATACTTTTACTGGAATACAATATTTTTTTGTATATACATCTTATTCATCAAGCCAAAGTCAAAATATATTTTATTTATTTTATTGCACCTAAGTAAACCTTAACATGTCCTAAAACGTCTTTTTTTACCAAACAAAAAACCTATAGCTGATAAACCAAAAATTAATCTGTCTAAAATCAAAGCTTTACAAAATACATTCTATTTGGTAATGTAATTCTCAAGACCTCAGCTTTGAGCTTGCGTTAGGCTCTCGAGGAAACTCGTAAAAGTTTTAGAATAAAATGTTAACAAACCTTCAGCTGTTTGTGTATCAACATCTGTTGTTTCCTCTGGTATTGTTTTGTCTTCTACATCGTTCTGGAGAAATTTCATTAATCGTTTGAGGCGAATTTCTGCCAACCTATCATTTTCGTCTCCAGTGTTCTGGTTCTGTGCTGCGTCCGTAGTGTCGTCTATTTCTATGTATTTTTCTTTCTCCCTCCAGACGCGTAAAATTTCTGGAGGCAGGGCTGACTCGGCGAGAGGAAACAAAAAACAAGCACACTTTTCCGTCGTTACTCCGAACGACTCCAATGCTTTAATGTAAGACTCCAGCCTGTTATACAACGTGGTCAGTGGAAGAGAATTACCCTCAGCATCGTTTAAAACAAGGTCTAAAAGCATTTGCACATGAGGTTCAGTTTGAATTTCATCGATCCCAAAATAAGTCCTTAATGTCGAAACGGCTTCTGAATAATCATTTTTATAATGCTTAACGACCAATCTAGCTGCCGGGCTTTCCATGGCCAGTATCAAGTATTCGTACTTGTCAAGCGGGTCAATATTCGGGTCTTCGTGGATTTTTTTAAACGTGTTCCAAAAGTAAAACCAATTATTAAGTTGTCCGTCAAACTTATTTAATTTATAAAAACTAAATAATTTTCGACGGATCATACGAGCTATTTCATCTGTAATCCAGTTAATACTAGAACTGATAAGAGGCCTTGTAAATTTGACTTTCAACGTGGAATACTGTTCCTTGTATAGTTTTCCTTCAGTCATTTCACGATCAATATCTTTTTGATCGGCACCAGAATCTATTAATAGATTTATAACATATTTTTCTACTATAATAAGATTTTCATACGTGTTGGTGAGACGTTCGAAGATGGTAATAAGTTCATTAACCTCAAGAGAATCATTTATGGCTATCTTTAAGTTGTTGGCTGTTTTGATAAATAAGTTCCGTTCTTTGGTTCTTTTTATCAAAGCTTTATCTAAATTTCCCATGCCTTATCCACCAAATGGGCCCGAATGCAATTTAATAGAACTAATAAAAGAGACGGTTGATCATTCGAGTGAGTTTAATCAATGCGAAAATTTAACTGACTACTTAATTTTTCGACAAAATAAATTTTACAAATATAAAAAAAAGAAGGTATTTTTATCAATCACATCATTTTTTTATCATATTCTCAATTGATTAGTTATTTAATCTCATAAAAAAACAAAGACAAGATAAGAGGTTTGTAACCACTTGTATCGATGATACGGATAACAATAAAATCCTTATTCTTAACCGATTAAAAAAAGTGTACGAGTATATTAAAATTATTTGATTTGCTTATAGTGTAGTAACACTAACGAAAAATTTGAACATAAATATATAGCCTGCAAAAATCTTCATTTTTTAGGCATAATCATATAATAATTTTTTAATCTTTTATATCCCCCATAATTCTTTCCCTAATCATAATCACTTTGCCTTGATTATGATTAGTACATTAAATGGCTCTTGAATAAAGTGTATATTTAGAAAGATCATAATAATAAACAGCGCAAAAAGACGAACAAGTAATAAGGACACAAGTTTATTTAAAGAAAAAGAACAAAATGTATATTGACATATTAAAGCAATTATTTGTAGAATAAAACAAAAAGAGAAAAATTGAACAATTGAACATAGTAATTATAAAATAATATAAACTATTGACAAAAACTGACTGATTTTGTTTATGTTTTTTAAAATTTTACACACTATAAGCAAATTCTTATTTAATTTTAAAAGACTACAGACTTAGATAGTTTAAAGACTACACAATGTTTCAAAATATTATTTTCTATGGTGTCATCGAAAATAAATAAAGAATATTAATTTATTTTAAACATGCTTACAAAATAATCATTCATTTATTTTTTTAAATGTTTTTTTTTTTTTGCTTAAATGACTTCTTTCATAAGTTGACAACTGGCCATCAGTCATTGTCGAGAGGAAGTCAAGATTGTTTACATGTTAAAATAAACGGTCAACAAAAGAGAAACATACTATTTATTTCAATAGAGAACGAATGATTCGTTTTAAAGTATTAGCTTTTCTTTCATAAACATCAAACTATAATAACTTGATTGTATAGTCACGTACAAGGCTCATTTAAAAACACAGTTTTACGTGATTGAAATAAAAAAGATTGAAATATTAAGCTACGAAAAAAATATGCAGTTGCAAATATTGACCTATTGGAGCACAAATGAAAAATTTAAGTAGAAAAAAAAGGAAATTAAATAGTATGATAATTGTTACTAATTACTAATTACAATAACCAGACAGGTCATTATGAAAATGACTAAGAGTCAGTTATGAAGTCGAAAAAAAACACGAAGGATACTGATATAAGATAAGTCTTGGTTTTAAACTGCGCGCTAGACTTTTAGTAATACATTTTCAAACTGTGACATCATCGTGTCAAGAACAGGTGAAGTTACTTCAAAACTCTTGTTAAACTTCAAATATACTCAAACTTTAAAACATCATTTTGAATATACACTTTGAAATGTCAGATGAATATTAAATGAAAAAGATTATGTTGGGGGAAAAAAATATATATGATATTTAATGAACCTAAGTGATTTTTTTTATAAATAATTTCATTCGTTTGTAGATACAATTTTAAAGGTTATGACACTAAAATAGATTTGGTTAAATTATATATTTTAAAATATATATATATNATATTTTTATGGATACATTTAATTTTCTAGGATACGTTGCACTTAGTAATCTCATGTATCTAAATTAAATGTTACTTAGATAATATATTTGTTTTGTTATTATCTATTTTATGGTAAATAATTAAAGAAAAAAGTATTTATATTAAAATATCTAGTATGTAATATTAGAAATTTAAAAACAAAATCATGTATTTAAATCAGGAATTTTATGGCTTCAGTTTTTTAATATAAAGATAGAAGACTTACAATTTATCTTGAGTTTGATTTACCTCTTTTAAAAACAGCTATTATAATGGGAAAAACCGAAAATCATCATAGATCAAGAATAACAGTCGCCATTTGAACATAGTCCGGAGTTAAAGACAAAATGTCAAAGGCATTATGACATTAGAGACAATGTCGTCTCGGATACACAGACGTAGACTTTAGTTATCAGGTTACAAGAACACATCACACATGCATACCATATCGATATATGAAACCTAACTCTATCCTTATAGTAACAAATAACAATAAATAAAAACATAATAATATGCGCAAGGTAATCATGTAATTTAACACCTTGTGGGCCAGTTTTCAATACTATATGAGAACGTTTTTAAAAATGTATACTTCAACTTCATTACAACACAAATCTACAAAAGACAACCTTAATATTTCCGAACATTCTTATGCTTCATCCAGTATTTTATTTGTTGGTTGTTAGGGGGGTTCTCGTTTTAAAAATGATTTATTATTGTAAAAAATACATGTGGTGTAGCGGGACACCCGGTAGGAACGAAGTTCCTTACATTTTTCATGAAATATAAATTTTAAAATCACACTGCTAAGTACGTATACGTTGCTAACTACTTATACATGGCGGAGTTAGAAAAGAGACAAAATTAAAAGTAACTAACTGTTTGTACCTAGCGGAGTTAAGGCAAAATTAAAAGAAAAGTGTTATTTGTATCATTAAAGCAAGCATCTTACAATAAATATGTATTGAATATAAGAAATACATATTTAGTTAAAGAATAATATGATTGTTAAAGAATGTTAGATTGAAATAAGTAACATTTGACGTATATAACAAAAATAAACAGAACAGTCAAGTAAGAGGCTTCCTTAATAACACTTTTTCCCGTCTTAACATTTTTGAAGCTTACGTTTACGCGAGCGTTGCGCGTGAACGCTTGGGCGGATAACGTTGTTCAACGAACTTAGCCTGGGCATTGGTAAAATGAACATATGTACCAAATTTCAACTAACTCGGTGAACTTTTACTCAAGTTATTGTCATCGGTAGATTTCATGACGGATTTTGGTCGTTTTTTTCGGATTCACTCCCGGGATCCTGATCGTGCCATAAGGAACTTCGTTCCAAAAAGCATCAAAAAGTATTCTAAAAATACTCTTATCGGTGTTTTTGTCAACAAACTTTTGTCAATATCTAAATTTCCTCAGAACTAGCATTTTTTTACTAAAACATAAAGAGATAAATAAAATAGAACGAAATGGGAAAGAGAAAAAAAGGAAAGAGATATGAGAAAAGAAAAAAAGAGAAACCATTTTTCTCCACTTCATGAAAAATATGTTTTGGTCAATTGAATCCAGTGTAGCCAATCTTCACTTCACACCTCCCTCTGAAGACGGATGCCTTGTTGCGAAAGGCAGTAGTTTTACAGAATATAAATTCAGTTTTGATGAGCAAGGAGCTCAGATATAATTGTGTATAAAATTTTTAAAAAAATATTTACTTTGGCGCTCCAATTGGCAAAATATATATTGTATCAATCGTAGATAAACAATATTACACGTTTTTATAATAAGTGAATGTTCGCGCGCGCGAATGTGTGTTGTACAGTGTACTAACAAATATGCAAAAATAAACATAACTTATATTAGAAGAGTAAAATAAATATAAAATGAAATCTACTTATAAATTCTATTAAAGTAATATAATAAAAATGTCACTTAATAGATTTAAAAAAAATCATAATAGCTAGTAGTAACACATAATTAGACAGACCCAGCCAGTATGAGTTTATTAAATTAATAATTTCTACCGTAAAATTGATTCATTGACCTTTATAAATATTTCTAGAATTGTATTCAATATCTTAAAGCAAATTGTGAATACAAAATAGCTTTAAATATTTGAATATTAAACAACTAAGGTATTCCCTAGAAGTGTAAATATAGAGTTATAAAGGATTGATTTTAATCATAACCATAATATGTTAAAGGTTTACCCGTGATTTTATTAAATCAGAAGAACTCTATAGCTATAGGAAACTGAGTACCATAGTCAAATTTTACGATAAAAAAAAAAAAAAAAAAAGATTAGATACATTTAAAAATGAATAGGAAAAGTTTTTCTATTGCAACTGATTTGATATTCTATTTTCTATTGATATTTCTTGGTTTCACTATATTACTAGATTCCTAGAATCTTATTTAAAACGAGTAATTTTCTGTTTTTTTAACATTCAGTCCAATAAGTCTATGTGTGTATATGAATCTATTTGAAATAAGAATAATATGTATGTATCGATGATANAGTGAAACAAAAAAGGGATAAAAAGGTAAACTATAAATAATTTGATGAGTGTTTATTCATGATGTTTGCAAAACTTTATGTTGCATAAACTCGTAAAATGAGAGTTATGGTTTCGACCTTGGATAAAATAAGACATTTTCTCTTAGCTGAAATTTTTATAGTTTTACTTATATATACGTATCTATTTTTATAGTTTTTATTGAGTTTATTAACTTGCAATGTTTAAACTAGTTTATAGATGGTAAAAAATATAGTGCTAATTGTTAGCTTTAGGTGAAGAAAAGATAAAAACAATAAATCATTTAAATTTAATGACGGACAGTAGTACAAACAAGTCATGAAATATTAATAATATTGTTATTTTTATATTAAAATAAAAATCTATTTTTAAACATCCAGGTTATATTTATTTAAGGAATATTCTGGAAGATGCATGGAAAGGTAAATTTAATCCTATTATTCCTAGAATTGTAAAAGGGTGTCCCAAAGGATTGCATCCTCGGTAAAACGGCCCTTTCCGAGAAGAGAATCCCAAGTTTCCTAAAAGTGGATAAGTTTAAGCGAAATACGAAAGTAGCAAAATCTTTGATTGTTGTGCTCCTGGGATTAATAAGTATTAGCTACAAATAAAGTCCTGAATTATATAGAACTTGTATGATTACAACATTTTATTTTAAAGTCACTAGATCTCTAGATTTCGATACTATGATAATTCTATAATTATTCATTGTTTCATATATTATATTCTGAACTAAAAATTCGAATTTGAATATTGCAAAACCAAATATTAACATTATACAAATAAAAAAAAGAAAAAAAAAATCAGTTTCTAACTAAGATACAAAAATATGTGTATATTAAATTCCTATTTATAAAAAAAAATCAATAACTAATAAAATATTATAGGTTAAAATGCGTAAAAAAAGGAGAGGAAAAGTAACAAGTTTGGATTTTATTTTTTTACGACTAAACCTAGGCAGACTAATTTCTCTCCCTTTAAGACCAAAATTTAAAATAATAATTTTATGAACAGTTTGAACTTAATCATATTCATAGTGTATACAGAATTAGACTATACTAGAGTTCTAGGCCTTAACAGTACAAGTTCAAAAACATTTTTTTTTTAAATATGGACTACCTTCTTTCTACTAGCGCTAACAGTACAAGTGTAATTTAAATATTAAATCACTAATTTTGTATTGTGGTCAACAGTATAAGTTACTGACAAGAAGGTAGTTCACACAACATAGCTATAGGAAACTGAGTACCATAGTCAAATTTTACGATAAAAAAAAAAAAAAAAAAGATTAGATACATTTAAAAATGAATAGGAAAAGTTTTTCTATTGCAACTGATTTGATATTCTATTTTCTATTGATATTTCTTGGTTTCACTATATTACTAGATTCCTAGAATCTTATTTAAAACGAGTAATTTTCTGTTTTTTTAACATTCAGTCCAATAATTCTATGTGTGTATATGAATCTATTTGAAATAAGAATAATATGTATGTATCGATGATAAATTGCTATAGTGTATAATGAAAAAATATAAATATAAATAAATACACACATAAATATATATATATNAATAATATAAAGATATTATCGTATAGTAGAAGTGATTTCTTATCAGGTACAGTGTTGCCTGTGGCAAAAAATATAGAAGTTAAAAAAATAAAATGATTAATAACCAAAGAACAACACTGTGTTTTTTGATAGTGATCTATTTTATTAAAAACTGACTGTACATGACGACACTAGCGCACTCCTAAGATTTCCATGACTTCTTGGTCGACCTCTAGTAAGAAAAATATACATATTGTAAAACGTTATTAATTAACAGTAAGTGTGATTCGAAACATAACTTAAAATAAAATTTAATGATTACTATTTCAATTGCAATGAACAATATAATCTCAAATTAATATTGAAAGAAGTAAATAAAAACAACTAATTCAAAAATAAAAATAAAATCATTGTTCATAATAACAATAACTTGAGATTAGTCAAAATGTAAGAAAAAGATAATTCATTTATTCCGTAAGATATAAATTTATATTATTTGTTTCAATGCATCCTCTACGCGATTTCAACTAATGATTTAATTCGAAGTAACAAGATTAAAATTGACGAAATAAAAAATAAAACAAAAGAAATAAAAATTTAAAAACAATAGAAAATATATATAACTTCCTTTTATAATAAAAATAAATAGAACATAGAAATATAGTTAGACATGAGAGCGTCTATGGAGGTCATCTTAAGGGGAAATAAAAATAGTCTCTCCACGTAAAATAATATTTTACCAGCCAAAGCAGCTTTCAGCCTTCATAAGGCCATCATCAGTGCCTAAGAACAAACAGCAAGTGTTTATTGTAATTTATTTAGTTTGGCTATTATTATTTGTTTTTGTTAACACTTGCTGTTTGTTCTTAGGCACTGATGATGGCCTTATGAAGGCTTAAAGCTGTTTTGGCTTGTAAAAGATTATTTTGCCTGGAGAGACTATTTTTATTTCCCCCCCATAAAAATATAGGGAAATTAATCAGAACATTCTCTTGATCGCAAATTTTCAACTAGTTAAATCTATTTATAAAGTCATTCAATAGGCAAGTATTAATATAAAGTTAAAGATATCGATAATCAATTCTATTATTAGTTTAGGTCTCAAATTGCCGACCCTAAAATTAGATCTTAATTCTAACTCCCTTGAGACCAATTACAGGAGCTAAGAATCAAATATTGTCATAGAGTTTGGTTACATCATAACATCTTTAATATTTTAGAGCAAATCCTAATAAGGACTTAATAATCATAATGGTCTACTAATTATCTCGTCCATTTTAGGAAAATTGACCATGTTTACTTTTACTTTTAATGTAAAGTTCGAAGCCAAACATCTAGAGACATTTTCCTTTTGTAAACTATTTACAATTTTCAAACAAAGCATAATATGTAATTGTATAATATAATACATCAACGAACAAATATGTACTATAATATAACATCAAAGGAAAATAATATAAGATTTACATACCAAGGAAAAATTTACCCCTTTAGAATTTAATCCCCTAATTATTTAATTAAGGAACCTCTAGAATTTAATGTTATACGATGAAAGCTAGTATCATAATTACGTTATACACAAAGTCAAGAAATAAGATTTAAATGTATAATATCAAAAAACTTATTATGCATATTTTTAATATTATTATTATAAAATGATGTGACTTAGATTTTAGATACAACAGTTTGCTTTTAAAAAACTAAGGCCATAACCAACTTAACTATAAACAACTATTCTATGAGTATTGATGCTAAAGTGAGTCAATACTCACTACACGAGATTTCACGGGTTCATTGAAGGATTTCAGATTCCGAAAATAAGAGTTAATGAAATCATAGTGACATAACAGATGAAACTTTCATATCCGAGGTGGAGCGTATTCCATCTATCAAATGTTTAGCGTGGGTCGTTTCTCGCCCAAAACTCGCTTTAAATTCCCATGTACTTCTGTACATGGGACACCTATCGGTTTTTTATTATTCCATTTTTTAAACCAGTCAAATTTGTTTCTCTTTGAACAAGCATTGTAGGTAAAATCAATGAATTCTTTTATATACCTATATATTTTTATGTATTTATTTTATTTATTATTTCTTAACATATTTCTTTATTTAAATTTACTAGAAGACATTTTTACATTACCCACTTCCATAGAATCCTTTTATATTATATTTAGCCTCTTCTTACTGAAGATACTCTTATAAATTACCTAGTAGAAGAACTTATTTTTTTCTTTAATTTTAAGCATTTCACAAGAAAATATATTTAACAAGCCCTTAGGCCTGTGTCAACGGGCTTAATTTTATATTTAGAAAAAAAAAAAAAAAAAAAAAAAAGTGGTCTTCAAATAAATTATCTAAAATAGTTAATAATTAAGTAAATTAATTTACTTAATTTTGTTTACTTTATTTTCTTATATAATATTGTTGTTACATATTTTGATAAATTACAGATACCTTTTTAAGAATTTTCTATCTTATTGGAATTGATGTCTAACCATATCCTGAACATCAAATGCATTACAATAGATATACATGTAGGTACAATGTCTTATTATAAGTACTCTAGGGTCTCACGTGTTACAATACAAACATATCAGGGTTTAATGTACTAGTAGGTATATAAGTATATAATATAACAAATATATTATTTACATATTTATGCGCATATTGCATTACAAAAGAGGTGCATCTGGGTTTTATGTATTATTGTATTATAAGTTGTCATATCGGGAGTTGATCTAATTAGTTACCATGGTTGCAATCATAGAATCTGTCATTTACAGAAACGTCAATGCAGCATGAGGTTATTTGCTGTTCATGTATATACTGTTAAAGCCTCGTCCAGACTACCGAACCAAACAGAGGAAACGAGCCGAACATTGGTCTCTGCGCATGCCTAGAGTAAGATGCGCAGGCGCACTTTAGACTGGGCATGCGCAGAGACCAATGCTCGACTCGTTTCCTCTGTTCGGTTCGGCAGTCTGGATGAGGCTTTATATTTAGCTTTATTTTAGTTTATATTTAGTGCTAACATCTAATTAGTGAGAGTGTAAGTTGATGTCATCTGTCAGGTGCATATGCTTCACCATATGGTGTAAGGGCTGATGAGAGATTTTTCTTGATGTTGTTAATACGGTTGTTGTGAAACTAAGATCTTTATGCCTCGTCTGAATATGGTCAGATCGGCTTGTCAGGTTTAGCGGACTTTCACTTTACACCTGTTCCAGTCTTTAGAACGCGTGTCTTTGACTTCCTTCAGCAATGCAAATATCTTAACAACACATGTGATAGTTTCATAGTTGTGTAATCTCAACTATTATTAATTATTTCAATTTTATAACGAAACATCCGTCAAAATTAGATTATGTATTAATTTCTCGTGGGCGACTATTTTTTTTGGTATAAGGAACAAATAAATATTAACATATTATAAATAGAACTTTCGTTTAGAATAGTGAGTTATGTATTCTATCGATTTTATAAAATGGAGGATTCTCCCAACGAAATAACTGAATTATGAATAATTAATTTGTTAAACATATGTAAATGATTAAAATATATAATATTAGCTAAAATTTACCAATTTTAGACAACTTTATGCAAATTGTTAAACTAAATTAAAATCAAATTATTCTTTTTTTGCATCCAATGAATTATTATGAATTTTATACTTTCTACCATATAATTATTCATTATATGTATATATATACATATATATTTCAATTTATCTATTCACTGGTGTTAGGTAAAAAGGGCTTAAGTATAGATCAAAGGGACTTATAGTACCCAACCTTTGAGTCGAATGGGCTTAACCCAACACAAGTGTATTGTAATAATTGTGATTATAATGTTAACTGGGTGATTATAATGTGTTATAATGGGTGAGAATTAATCAATTTAGCCAACAATAACTCTAAATATATAAATATAATTAAAGGAGAATGGAGAGAGGCAAATAAAAATGAGTCATGCAGTCATGCGGTTGAAATTCGAACCACGAACTCCTAGACTTTTGCACTTTTGCAGTAATGCTCTAATAACTGAGCTAGAACGAAGGAATTACTTTCATTAGTCTGAATACATTATCAATAATATGATATTTAATATGATTAAACGGAGGATTATATAGGCACAAGAATTATTATAAATTTTATTTTACTGTCAATACTTTTTACAATATATTAACAAGAAAATTAAGCTAGAATTATAGGAAATATAGAACATTGTTTACGAAATTCCTTATTTCTTCCAAGCTTACCAGAGGTAACGGAACCTATGTGATCTTTCTAAACAACGAAAAATCAAACATCAGGAAACTTTTTGGTATTGTGTCCGTCTCTCTGTCGTTCAATTTTTGCGAACCAAAATATTTAAAAAATGAAATTTGGATGGTAGGTAATAATAGGTTTGTTCCAACCACACTTCAAACTAGTTTGAAGTGTGGTTGGAACTGGAACAAACCTACTAATTAACTCATTGTTAGTACCATTTAAGTTTCAACCTTCTGCGCCCAATTGTTTCTCTTCCACATGCGAACAATCAAACATTTATTTACACCGATATCGCCATAAGTACTCATCTAATTTTAATTATTTTGGATTGTTTTGTTGACAGACTATTTATTATATAAATTTAAATTTTAGTAATCTAATTTAACTCTACGATGTAGACAGAAAAAGATAAGCATATGCAAATTGATCCCATCTCCATGTTTCTTCTCCTATTTACATTTTTATTTAGTTGTCAAAATATACTTATTTTATTTCTAAGTAAATGTTAAAATCTGGTAAGCAATTTATGTTATATTTTTTGAGCTGATTAGCGTATTGTACTGGAATATATCTACTGAAAAGACTCACTTACGACCTAACTTGGTTCGCATCCATCTTATACTTTACCCTGAGTAAAAAAAAACCCTTAATTCATTTCAATTCATTCCCTTCTTTAAGAATCACCATTCTTATTCTCCGACTCTCTATAAATATGGTAATAACGGGCGACAAATTATAGGGAGGAATAAAGAAATAATATAAGACACCTCGTAAATAAGGTCCTGATAATAACGCCAAGACTTACTAAGGACGGTATAAATCACAGCCTCGGTTTTGATAGTACTAACAGCAATATTGAAGGGTACAATTTATTTCAAAGATACTGCTTTTACGTTGTAATATTAAACCAAAACTAAACAACATATTTTTTCTTGGTAAGTCCCATGTTTTTAAAAAGCATTTATCTAAAGGGAAGAGCCGATAAATAACGATCTTCTATATATCTATAATAATGATATATTATTAAAATTATTTTATTTTCTATAATAATTATTCTAATAACATCGCTCTTAAAAAGAAATAAAATATTTGATTACCAAAAATAAAAATTAGAACCTTTAGAACAGAAAAAGTAACTTTTAAGGTTATAATAGGTACTTGAAATCACGAATAATGAACACATTAATTTAAGCAGAGTAAATCATACTTTTTCATCATTAGACACACTTAGAAACTCACTAAATATAATTTGTTTTGTTATTTCAATACAAATTAAGTTGTAGATTCACGTTGACTGGCTGCGCGCGCATCTTGTTACCAAATTTTGATGCATATAATCACATGAAAAGGGAGGTTTCACGGTACAGAATCGACTCCCTTATCACATTTAGCAGCAATGTCAGGTGTTACGTAACTCCGAATTTACGGAAGTCGGGGTATTACTGTGAATGATATGTTTCTGAACTTGTATCTATAAATCTTGTAGGGTTAAGTTTAGGCTCCTCGCTTACAAAGACAAGAGATAAAACACACAAACTTCTTTTGAGACTTTTTTTTAAGAAATACTTTTATGTTTATGGACTTTTTGAGCCATTACAATGCTTTTTCCTTTTACATATATGTATAAAGTATGTCATGTATAAAGTAAAGAAACCCTATTTTAGGAAAATTTATTTTCCTATGAAAATAAACAGATTTACTTAAGTCTATGAAGTATTATTTACAGTGAGATTATTGGTAGAAAACTAACACAGATACATAAAACAAAATTAGGAATAACAGGGATCATCTGCAAGTAAATATATGCGGTAACAATATGTTGACAATAAATGGTTAGTCTGTTAAAATCAATATTAAATAACATACAGAGATAAACTTTAGTTGGAAGTTTTATACGGAACTGTTGTGAATATATTTTCCATAGTATGTTGTTATTGAAATAGAGAACTGGAGGAAAGGCAATTAAACAAGGTGACAAGAAATTCACCTGGTCTCAACTGAGTTATTAGAACTACGGTCCAATCATAGACAGTCATTTGCTATTCACTGTTTACTACACTCTAGTTTTAAGGTCATCATCCTTTGGGTAATTGATCAGGCTTTTGTCAAACGCATGGGATCTATAGCAGTACATTATCAATTCAATGACGAAGAAATAAAGCAGAAAATTTCGGACATCTGTAAAATAAAACTGAAGAAAAGTGAAAATTGATTTTTACAGTGTCTACAACCCGAACACAAATTGGGCACTTTTTTACTTTAGCACCCCCCTTGGTTCTAAATTCAAAACAATAGTCTGCCCAACAAAAAGTTCCAAAGGTTTGTGTGTTTGTCTCCCCAAGACATTAAGACTTATTCCTTTATCTTAATACTTGATTAGACTAAGGGATATGATCACAATTACATGCACAAGTGTGATATTCCTTTGTCCCAAGGTACATTGCAATAAATATCTCTTCGTCTTAACATAATTTAGACTAAGGAATATATATGCTACTTTGTATATGTTCCTTTGTCTAAATAACTACTAACACATAGGGATATAGGGGAGGTGCTGAAGTAAAAAAGTACCACGTATTAAAACCATAAACATTGAAAATTAAATATCGTCAGTAAAGACGATAATGATTTCAATAAAGATTATACTGATTTGTGTACTTTTTTAATTTAATTAGATTTCGACAATGTTACGATATAGAATTATCGCATAACAAAATTTTATATAACATCCATTAAAATTAAAGGATTTGTTTTCAAGTCATTGTGGTGTAAGCTTGTCAATTTAGGAGCAGAAACTTTATTGAAAGATATCTGAGAAATCTTAAACGTTATAAGTTTTTGGTACCACAATTTAATTTACCATAATATTATGTGACATTTATCATTATAGCCATTAAAGAGTCGTTTTTAGAAAATTTTTCAGTTAGTTCAGGTGCTGAAATTCTTTGTTGCGCAACTTGGACTGAACCATTTTTATAAAGTAATGTTATATACAAATTGTGTAAAGTAATATTATATACTGTAATGGTTTTTATACAAAACGGATATACTACATCCCAGAGAACGGTATCTAAAATGAAACAAAATACCTAAACATACTCTTCGACGAAAATAATGCAACACATAACCATATTTTGAATAAAATTACAAATCTATAATGGTGGGATTTTGGCAAAAGAAGACATTTTAACACACTTCGTATTTCCATATTTGCTTAACTAAAAGGTTTTTCATCTTGAGTAAACAAAATGACAAAGCATTTTTAAATTTAAAAAAATATTCTGCCAATAATGTAGGGTGAAATCTAAACCTTAGATTACTTAATTCGACGTGTTTAAGGAGGATTTTTTTTTTGCAAATTCATTTGTTTAACAAGTATATAACCTTTTTTTTTATTAAAATAAGAAAGTAAGAGGGAAAAAACCTGAAACTTTTTATGTATACAGGAGTTTTAAAATATTAAAAGACGAAGGAAAGCAACTGGACTTAAAAAAATAATAATGAATGGTAGTTATTAATTTATATAAATTACATTTTAAACATATTTTTCATTAACCTAATTAAAGCTTGGAGGGTATTTGATTTCAATTAAAATAATGTAAATCAATTCTTAGATAGAAGGAACTCTGTGAAAATAATTAATATAGGTACTATATTACAATGGCTAGAGTAATCTTATACATTACATTCATAATTATGACTTCTATATTTTTAAAAACTTAGAATGTAGTTGATTAGCAAAAAAACATTTTAACAATAAAAATCTTATAATATTCTTCACTAAAAGAAAACAGAATAACATTTTTTTCCTACTAGCGGCAGCACAATTACGCATTATTGAACTGTTTTTAAGCATGAAAATGTAATTTCTCTGAGGTTTCAAGAAAACTTTACAATACGCAGCAAAATGCGATTTTGCTGCCTAGGCGGCAAAATCGTGTTTTGCTGAGGATTTTTCCAGGCTAAGCCATGCCCACATTCCCCGCTTCAAATAAATAAACAAAACAACCTCTTGTTTTATATCATCTTTAACCTAAATTATTTAAACAATTTACATTAAAAATATTTCAAATTTATAAAAATAAGGTTTATAAGTACTTATAATAGATTATATTTATAAAATAGAATGGAGTAAAAAGATAAAAAAGAAAGAAAAATATTATAGAAATAGTAGGTCTTAAAATAATCTTAAATAATTAAATTAGTGGCAACACTGCAGCTCGTCTATTATCATCATTTTGTTTTGATTTACTGTATTTTTCTGATAGATCTTATCGTATCTTACTTAATAGGAACACATTTTATTAACAACATCGATTAATTCATTTATTGAGAATANAAAAAAAAAAATTCTGCCGCTAGTAGGGAAAAAATTGGCAGCAAAGGAAACATTTCTGCCTCATTTATGTATATATTGCCTGACTCGGCTTCGCCTCGGCAGTGAATCGAATAAATTACCTGCCTCGGCTTCACCTCGGCTGTTAATTTCCATAGCCTGACCTCGCCTCCGGCTCGGAGGCTAACTTAATCATTCGTCAAAAAAATTCCATTTTGCTGCCTAGTTACATAAATAACTATTTCTTCATATATAATATTTCCTTCATATTCGTTCCTTTTTTACAGTCGGAAAACGTTGGGAAATAGTATTTTTTTTACATTACGAAGAGAGTTCAATATTACAGACAAAAAGATATATAGAAGAGTGATATTCCTTAGACTGAAGAACCTTGGAACAATGGAACATAACTTTTCTGTGTATGAAAGTGTAAGTATTCCTTTGTCTTAAAGTAAATTAGACCTAAAGGAGCTGATTATTGTAATAAAAAAACTATTGGCTTTTTTTGCAAAAAACATAGGGTGTATGTGTATATAGTTGTAACCATTTAAACTAAAGTTAAATAAGACTAATAAATATTAAATTGGAATTATTTTAAATAATAATAATATTAATGGTTTTATTAACTTTTAAAAAATGTCAAACATGTACATAAAAACTGCAGTTTAATAAAATTTTACATTTTAGTAAAATTGGTGTTTTAAAATTGTAATTTGAGCACAAGTAGGGTACAAAAAATTGTTCAAGTAGTATTGATTAGTAGTTTTACAATGATAGTAAAAAAATGATAAAAATATTTCCTCAACTATAATAAAGACAGAGTTTTCGGTAAATTTAAGAAAAAAATAATTACGAACATAATAATTTTCTTCTTTTTTTTTTGTTCCGGTTTTCTTTTTGACTAGCTTTTTGTATTTAAAAGATACTCAAAAATGTCTCCCAACAGTAAAACGACAAGACACAATACCCTTCGGCGGAGTGCCTGATAAAAAGCAAAGATGAAGCAACACTCGGGGATTTCTTTGCTGACAAATCGATTTACTCCTCGGGACCCGCTTCAAGAAAGGAAATTGAAAGTCAGTGTTTTGAAATGGAGTCCCGCAGAAAGTTCTCTTATATAAAACCTTAAAGGGAGCTTCTGAAGAATGAAACTATTCCTTAGACTGAAGAACCTTGGAACAATGGAACATCACTTGTCTGTGTATGAAAGTGTAAGTATTCAGTATTCCTTTGTCTTAAAGTAAATTAGACCTAAAGGAGCTGATTTTTGTAATAAAAAAACTATTGGCTTTTTTTGCAAAAACATAGGGTATATGTGTATATAGTTATAACCATTGTAATTTAAACTAAAGTTAAATAAGACTAATAAATATTCCCCCTTGGTTCTAAATTCAAAACAATAGTCTGCCCAACAAAAAGTTCTAAAGGTTCGTGTGTTTGTCTCCCCAAGACATTAAGACTTATTCCTTTATCTTAATACTTGATTAGACTAAGGGATATGATCACAATTACATGCACAAGTGTGATATTCCTTTGTCCCAAGGTACATTGCAATAAATATCTCTTCGTCTTAACATAATTTAGACTAAGGAATATATATGCTACTTTGTATATGTTCCTTTGTCTAAATAACTACTAACACATAGGGATATAGGGGAGGTGCTGAAGTAAAAAAGTACCACGTATTAAAACCATAAACATTGAAAATTAAATATCGTCAGTAAAGACGATAATGATTTCAATAAAGATTATACTGATTTATGTACTTTTNGATTTACTCCTCGGGACCCGCTTCAAGAAAGGAAATTGAAAGTCAGTGTTTTGAAATGGAGTCCCGCAGAAAGTTCTCTTATATAAAACCTTAAAGGGAGCTTCTGAAGAATGAAACTCCACAGGAAATATCGTAAACGAAAGAGAGAAAAAAAAAAAAATCGTGGAGATGTACGACGATTCTTAAAATACAAAGAGTCTGTGTAAAGAAAGGAAGAATCAAAACCTAGAAGGAATAAGATTGAGTGAGTCGCGAGTCCTTTTTTTAAACAAAAAAACAGGACATTTAAGGTACAGAGAGATAAGAGAGAATAAAAATAAGTTTGATAAAAAAAACAAACTGAAATTACAATCTTCTGAGTGACTTGATTACTTCCAATTTACTGCCTACACAGTCTTCCAATCAGCCACAATGTCATATTTTTTTAAAAATAAATAAATTATTAATTAATAATGTTCTAAAATTGCTTAATATATATGAATGAATGAGTGTCAATATGAAAAGAAAACAATCAACTAAATGAAAAGACAGTGAGGAATTTAATAAATCTTTATTGACTAATAGATAGATTGAAGCTATCAAGCTTCTTGTATACAAGAAGGAAATTTTTTACTGGCTCCTTTTTCCTTTTGGCTCTTAGCTCTTTCACGGATAATTAACTTCACTACCTTAATACCATCTACCACCTATCTTTCTCTACCTTACCTTCTTAATACTAATTACAATATTAATTTAAACCTACTTTTGTTAATTTTAATTTTATATTTAAATGGATTTTAAAAAGTGCACTTAAACACAAAATTAAGTTTTTTTTTTATTTTTTAGAATTCTGGAGAAATGAATTGAATTATAATAGTGGAGTAATCGAATTACGTTTACTTAACATTTGAAGGAATATAAAACTATATTATTTTTCGCGTTTATGACAGAGCACGTGGCTGAAACACTTTCATACTTCGATGAATTTGGATAAGTCAATTATTACGAGATTTATTTACTTTTAGCTGTTAAAACTTTAGCTAATTTTTCGAAAAGACTACTAGAAGTACGAATACAGTTCTATAAATATAATTAGATAAACTGCATCGAAATACTGCATTTTTTCAGGCTATAATACACCCTAAAATATTAGATTTCCTACCACTTTTATATTCATTACATTTTTCGTTTTTAAGTATCTCACTCAAATGTGAAAATCTTCTATTAAAATAAATTTTGCTTTGGAATGCATCATGCATCTTTTAAAATTAAATTAAATAAAACTCAAAGAAAATATTTCTGAAATTTCAAATTACATGTGATATCGATATTATATAATTAACTTATTCTATCCATTTTCCCGTATTCGGTTAAAGTGCCCTATCAGGAAGTAATGAATAAAGGTACTTACCAGCACGGAAAATCTGGCCACATCCATCACACCTTGAAGCGAACTGAGCATCATAGCAATTTCCACAATAGATCTTATCGGCTTTACTGCCAAATTGCTTGTCTACCAGGCTCACCCTGCATTTGCTGCATAAGAAGCATGCCTCGTGCCAGTGCTTGTCCTTGTACGACAAATCCTGCGAACAAAGCAAAAAGTATTTATTGTAAATGATTGCATATAATAGAATTATAATTTAAAGTTAAATTATAAAATTGAAAATAAATAAATATGGATTTGTAGTAATTATATTTACATAATCTCACTAAAGGTCATATTTAAGTGTTGGTTGAGCCAATCCACGACCCTTTTCTAAACCCTAAAACCTTCTTATCAAAACAATTTTTGGATAAACTCTAAAGTATTAATACTATAATTTATTGGAAATAAGTATAAAGTGAATGTATAGTAGCATACCAAGATTAATCAATAATGGATAAATTTTAATTTAAATAAATTATAATACAAAACACATGGAAGGGTAATCAATGCAGACTCATCGTTTCATTTTATTCTAAATTGAGATGAAAATCAACATTTTCGTAGTTTTTAAATTATATAATTTTTAATTAAATTAAAGTTGATACTTTACTGTACCAAATTTACTACTAATTACTGTACTAATTTTAAAATGAGGCAGTTCAAAAAGACAAGAATATTATATGGAGACATAAAGGAGATAAATTAAAATAGAATAGACAGTCCCGCGTTTCATAAATGTATTGCAGTAATAAAATGAAAAAGTATATAGGCATAAAGCTCTAGACTCAAGAGGAAGATTTTAATTTTCATATTTTTATCCCAATAAAACACTTATGTAAACAAATAAGCCAAGCCTCGCGTAAAAAGGCATGAGATCATAGGTTCAGTTAAGTCTCCCTTGGTTGGAGTAAGTTCTACCATTTTCTACTGTAAATTATGTAACTATAAATATTGGATTATTTTAATTTCAGTAAAACATATTATTCAATTTATTTATTAAAAATATGATAGTTGAATCGCTGGACATATAACCCATATTTTATGAAGCATCATAAAATTGGTAAAAGCAGTTAAAGAGTAATAAAATTTACCTATAAATTTAATTAAATTAATTCCCACTCCCTCTCTAGTCTCAAAAATTATATAAAAGCTTGGGGGTCATAAAATGGCAAAACTAAATTTATTATGTTACACTTAAACGAGGATAAGATTAATTGTATGACAATAAGATTGCATTTTTTATTTTAAAGGTTTAACTACATTTTCAATACTTTGCATTGAGAAAAAAACTATCTTAGTTAAAATAAATAAAGAAGAAACCTACATATCTTAGTTAAAATAAATAAAGAAGAAAGCTATCGTAGTTGAAAATAAATATATAAAAAAATATCTTAGTTAAGGGAATGACATAAAGAAATGTATCTTAATTGAAAATGAGAAATTATAGAAGAAATGTATCGTAGTTGAGGGTATGAAACATAGAAATAAATATGTATCTTAATTAAGTGGTGGAAATATAGATGAAGAATATTAGTTTATGATAATAAATACAAACCGTGCATGTAAAAATACTCTGCCATTTAGTGCGGCGCATAGTTTCCTCGCATCTTATTTAGTAAAATTTAATGATTTTATACTTTAAAAACCTTTAGACCAAGAGATAGCGTGCACAATAGTGTTTGACTAACATCAAGCTACATATTTGTGTTCAAGTTCACTTTTAGTGCCTTTTAAAAATATGTAGTCGGCTAAGTTCGTCTGCGGGACATAGCTTGGCAATAGGCATTTGAAAAAACAAACTGGTGGCGAGAGGATGTGCCTATCCAATTATGGTGTACAATGTAATCTTCTTGATCGTATAAGTATAAAGTTAGTTAGCAGATCAAAAAATCCAGGAGATGATAGTTTGTCAATTGATAGGTTATTTATTCAAATATGAATATGTTATTTATTCCAAATCAAAAGATTGACTTAAACAGAAAATTCAAGCTTGATGTTAGTCAGACCCATTTTTCCACTCTATCTCATGGACTACTATTATTGTCAAATTTATTCCATTTCCACTGTTTTCTAAATCTGTTAAAATTGTTTGTTTTTTACATGAATTAAAGTATCAATTTAGCAAAATTTAAATAGCGTAGACGGTTGAAATTAATCAATGGCTATGGCTATCTGCGGTGTACTGCCGACAAACCATCCAAATTTCATAAAAATCATATGAATACATTTAATGATGTAGGTATATAAATAATGTATGCTAGTGCGCATGTGAAAGAGAAACAAATGGGCGCGAAAGGTTGAAAGTTATATGGAATCAACAATGGGCTAAATATGGCCTATCATCCAAATTTGAATTAAATAGGACGATTAGTTTTTGAGATAATACATGTTGGTTTACAAAAATTGGGCGACAGAGGGACAGACAAGCAACCAAAAATGTTCCCTCATGTCTCAAAAGGATTCCTATCTTTGAATTTTTGAAATCGGAAACAAATAAATGTTCAAATTGATCACATAGCTTCTGAGGAGTTTTGCTAAGTAATTTATTGAAGATTACCAACTTATTTTTTAAAATATTTTATAAAATGTTTGCTGGTTTATTTAAATAATATATAATTTGCCTGTTAATTTTGGCAGACTTACAAAATGGGAGGAAAATCATCATAAAATCATTAAAGTATACGAAAAAAGACGCGAGGAAGCTATATATGTACTACGCTAATTGGCAGACAACATTAAAATTAAATTATTGCAGCATAATTATAAATTAATTGTTTAGTTAAACAACGTATTACAGGCACCACTGTTAAATTTAGTATCTGCTTCCTTTTCTGTAAAATGTATCAAGTGTAGAGAGAAGAGATTACAATATGTATAGTTGATAAGTTGCCTCCCCTTACATGAAGACTATACTAAAACCCACGAAGCATATATGCATTCTCCACCTAGTCTATTTTCAGAGTTTCGCTATAAAATCTTACAGGATGTCGAGCCGTTTCGCAAACGACTACATTATGCTAGTGCTTTGATCAATCAAGCTAATAATTATATTTGAAATTTGATCTAGACTCTGTAAATTGACGAATAAATTAAATATTAATTAGGGTTAGAGTTAGAGGAATGAGTCAAAATGAAGTTTCCAATTTATGAGATTTATACAATACAAGAATAATAACTAAAAATAGACTGCCAATTAGTGTGGCACATAGCTTCCTCGCATCCTATCATGCACTTTATTGTTATATTAACATTAATATTTTTGTTACATTGTTTATTGTCTAAAAACTATTAATAGTTTTAGCGATCTTTAACACTTTATAGCAGTATCGTTGTTGGTTTTACTAAAAAATTGTATTTGAAAAAAATGTTTGTCTCATTGAATAGATAAAGTTTAATTTTTTCCCCACCTAAAATTCCAATTTTAAATTTGAAGTTGACGTTTACGCGAGCGTTGCGCGTGAACGCTTGAACGGATAACGTTGTCCAACGAACTCGTCCTGAGCATTAGCAAAATGAACATGTATACCAAATTTCATCAAAANCCCCCCCCCCCAATGTTATGGAAAACAAGAAACACCTGTTTTCAACTAAAATTCGTGATTTTCAAAATTTTAAATTGCTCTATCTCGGTCAATTTATATACATATTTTTTTTGGACAAAAGAGTAAAATAATCATCTATTTGTTGGGTAACAAATATGTACTCTTATTATATTTCGATTTATGACCCATTTAGAAATAATTAGCAACAACCCCAAAATTGTTTTTAAATAAATAAAAGATTTAAAATCTTTAATAGAAACAGTCATGGTCTTTGACGTCTTAAAAATAAAAATCATTAATTTTAGTCAGTGTCAAAATCAACAATTAATCAACTATATTTTTAGAAAAAAAAATAAAAAAATATATTTTAAGAAGATAAATGACATTATTTTATGAATCACATACTCGATCAATTCTTTAATAATTTCACGGTTGATTTAATTCAGTTTGATTTAAAAATACCCAAAAGGAAACGAGATTGATAAATAGCGTTAGAAGAGAACTGGAAAATCTGTGAGCCCAGTTTTCTATTTCGAGGTGCAGCAGATGCACGCACTGACTTTATAACTAGGCTGATAAAAATAGACAAGAGCTCAGCTTTACAGAGCCATCTACAACCAACCAGAGCTCAGCTTTAGCTTTTTTATCTTTATACATTTTAACAAACTTTAAATAAGCCAAGAGATAACATTTTCAAAAAGCTTACATGCATTCTTATACACAAATACATACATTCCCACAAGTATATAGAAAATCACGTAATAACAATACATCTCTGTGTATACTTTATACTATAACAAACTTAATAAATTTGTACACACAGTCATTCGTATAAACTTGTACCCGTAAATCCTCCATTATTGGCGGGACACGGCCGCTCTCCACCGTTTTTTTTTTTTTTTTTTTTTCCAAATGCCTATTGCCAACCTATGCCCTGCAGAAGAACTTAGCCGACCAGATATTCTTAAAAAACACCAAAACATTTACTAGGACACAAAATTCTAGCTTAATGTTAGTCAGACACTTTTATGCACCAGAATAATTTATTAAATCAATTTAATAAAAAAATCAATAAAATAATAAATTAAATTTAATATTTATATAATTAAATACATTTTACTTTAAAGTATAGTTATTGCTTAACCAATTACAAGTAAAAATATATAAAATGTATGTTTCCTTATCTTTCTATTAGTGGATTTAAAATTTCATATCGTAATTTAGTCTTCTTTAGATATATGAGAGTAGGAAAAACGTAGTCCCTTGAATATTAAAAAAAACCTTTATTGTCCAACATTTTTACACCCTCTTGGACCACAAATATGTATACCTGAATTATAAATCACCGTGTACATATACATATATATATACACACACACACACACACATATATATATATATATATATATATATATATATATATATGTA